>KV742837.1:0-15144 GCA_000468175.2 Phytophthora cryptogea
TTCTTTTAGACCAATCGCCTGCCTTGTTCTAGTAAGGCGGCTGCCAGCCCTCGAATTTACCAGCAAGCCTACGTGTATCCGCTCGCTGTCCACCCGCCCGTGTCTGTAGACCATGCCGCCCAAGAAAAAAGCAGGAGGCCCGTCCAAGAAGTCCGTCGAGAAGCAGAAGGATAAGACCCTGGAAGACAAGACCTTCGGCCTCAAGAACAAGAAGAAGAGCAAGAATGTGCAGAAGTACATCCAGGAGGTGACCAAGCAGGTCAAGGGCGCCAACACGCGCGCCGACCGCATGAAGGAGGCTGAGGCCAAGCGGAAGAAGGACGCCAAGGCCGAACAGGATAACCTTAAGAGCCTCTTTGCTGCAGCCATTACGCAGCCCAAGGTGCGGCTTTACAGGGTTTGGCGTTGCTGCCAGACAGCGAGATATAATTGACGCTGGTGTTGTCGTTGATTGTGCGCAGGTTCCTCCTGGAACGGACCCGAAGTCGCTGCTCTGTGCCTTTTTCAAGGCCGGTGTGTGCTCCAAGGTGCGACACCCAATTGCAGAATTGCAGAAATGGATTCAAGTGTCTTACAGTGATGATATTTTGGCGTGATTTAGGGCAACCGCTGCAAATTCTCACACGACTTGATGGTTGGCAAGAAGGCTGCCAAGATCGACTTGTATACGGATGCCCGTGCCGAGAAAGAAGCAGGTTTGACGGCGGGCAATGTCCATTGCTTGTTGCAAGGAGTAAATTGACGTTTGTTGGCTTTGCCTGTTGTAGACAAAATGGATACATGGGATCTCGAGAAGCTGGAAAAGGTGGTCAACGAAAAGCACCACGAGAAGAACGCAAAGCAGACGGAAATTGTGTGCAAACACTTCTTGGATGCCATCGAGAAGTCTCTGTATGGATGGTTCTGGGTATGCCCAAACGGTGGCACTTCTTGCAAGTATGCTCTCGCAGAAAATATCTTCCTGGCTATTGTTCTTCGCTTTGCTGACGATTCCGTCCCACTTTCAGATATCGCCACGCCCTTCCTCCTGGCTACGTGTTCAAGTCTAAGAAAGATCGGGAGCTCGAACGGGGCAACAAGGTGGTGGAAATCTCGATTGAGGAAATCATTGAGCAGCAGCGGGCTAAGCTGGGCCCGAACGGAGGCACACCTGTCACAGAGGAGACGCTTGCCAAGTGGAAGGCGGAGAAGCAGGCGCGCAAGAAGGCCGAGGAGGCAAAACGACTGAAGGAGCAGGCAAAGAAGACTGGCGGTCGCGGCATCAGTACGTTTATGTGCTTGCGTACGTGGGGTAGAGTCCCCAAACCTGTAGCTAACGTGTTGCGTCTGTTACAGTGAGTGGTCGTGCCCTGTTCACATACGATCCGACCTTGTTCCGCGATGACGCGGATGCCGATGACGAGCGCTACTCTGTTCACAGTGAGGAGGAAGACGACGATGAGGAGGAGGAAAAGCCTTCCCCCGTTGTTGACGCGGCAGCAGCAGTGATGGATAAGAGTCTGTACCTGCAAGATGTGGACGATCTCGACTCGCTGAAAAAGTGAGCGTTGACATGCAACTCCTCCGGACGACAGCACGGGGAAACTCGTGCGAGTCCTGTAAGAAGCGTTCGCTTTCACGATATGTGGGCTCGCTAGCTCGGATTTTCTAGCGTCGTGTCGAGTACAGCCTGCAAAGTGTGTGCGTGCGTGCATTTCCTTGTCCTATAAGCGGGCTGAGAAGAAGCCTAGAGTCATGCTTGCAAGCAAGTCAAGCGGAATAAACGTCTGGTTTCCGAGGACATGACCAGTTCTCTCGTGAGGCTCTGCCTTCTCGTACTCAACTACTACTACTTAGTGTACGTCGTCTTCGTCTCCCTCATCTTCAGGGCCTCCATGTCGTGCGGCTTGACTCGTGTCGCCAAACATGAGGATCGTAGAGCTCGCGTTCTTGAGACGCCCAGCCATTTTCGTAGCCCGCTGCGAAGCACCAACCCAACGTCAACCCGACAACTCATCCAACTCAAACGAAAAAGAGCAGTTTACCTCTTCTTGCATGCGATGTAGCTCATCCATCCCAGCCTGGATCTTGGCCGCGTCGGCCTCCAGTTGTCTGTCATCAACAGTTAGAACCCCCACTAAACCCGTATAAATCACCCTTTAAGACGCACCGGTGCGTCGTCAGCAAATGCTTGAGCGTCTTCGTCAACTGCAGTGGAATCATCTCCGCTTAAGACCCTCCTTAAACGAATAAAACTCCATGAAGCCTTCAAACCTGCTTGGCCATGTCCTTCAAGTCGACAACAACCGCGTCTCCGTCTGCCTCCGTCGATGTCTGCTCCTCCGGCGTCTGCTGCATCTGCTGGGACGGCTCCTCCTCCACGTCCTCCTCCTGGCTCTCCATCAAGCGCGCTCTTCCTCTCGTTACGGGCATCTTCTCCACTTGTTGCCGTTGCCACTACAATCTCCAAGTGAACAATGCCAAGTTGCCCTTCAGAGTGCGGAATGCGGAATTGCCACTTCAACCTGGTCAAAAGTAATGTCGCACGAATGTAACTCGACCAAAACATTCACTCTCGACGATGCCAACGCCGCTCGCGACCAGCGTCTTGCTGGCGCTCATCTGCGTACTGAGCTTCGCCATCCGCCTCTTCCCGGTGGTCCTCTGGGGCAGTGTACGTGTCTCTCGCATCTCTCGTCCTTCCTGCATCTCCCTAACCTCTTCTTTCCCAGGTTATCCATGAATTCGACCCGCAATTCAACTTCCGCGTCACCAAGTTTCTGGCACAGCACGGCGTCTACGAGCTCCTGGACTGGTTCGACGACCGCGCGTGGTACCCTCTGGGTCGCATTGTAGGCACCACAGTGTACCCAGGTCTCATGGCGGGTGCCGCGGGGCTGCAGTGGCTCCTGATGCAGTTTCTACGGCTGCCGATCTCCATCCGCGACGCCTGCGTGTTCCTGGCGCCCGCGTTCGCTGCGTTGGCGTGTGTGGCGCAATTCCTTTTGACACAGGAAGTGACGGGCAACGCCACCACGGCGCTGCTCTCGGCCATGCTACTGAGCGTGTCGCCCGCGTACATTTCGCGCTCGACGGCGGGCTCTTTCGACAACGAAGGCATCGCCATCTTCCTGCTCATCTTCACCTTTTACCTATGGGTGAAGGCTGTGAGGACCGGCACGATGCTGTGGGCGGCACTGGCAGCGATGGCGTACTTTGCCATGTCCATGTCGTGGGGAGGGTATGTGTTTATCATTAACATTATCCCGATCCATGTGCTGGCGCTGCTCCTGTCGGGACGGTACTCGGCCAAGGTGTATGTGGCGTACTCGACGTTCTACCCGCTGGCGACGTTGGGTGCGATGCAAGTGCCATTTATTGGATTTAACGCGATTCTGAAGGGCGAGAGTGTGGGGTCGCACGGCGTCTTTGGGCTGCTGCAAGGTTGGTTTGACTGGATTATGGATGTGTGACGTTAGCTGACATTAACTTGTTGGTGGATGTTGTAGTGTTTGCATTTATGAAGTGGCTGTCGACGCAGCTCCCTCAAGACCACTTTGCGCGTCTTCTTCGAGCGTGTTTGACTGCTGGTGTAGCGATTGTGGGTAGCGGCTTGCTGCTTGCGTTCTTGCTCGGAAAACTGCAGTGGAGTGGCCGTAGTTTGACATTGCTGGACCCGACGTATGCTTCCAAGTATATTCCGATCATCGCTTCCGTGGGAGAGCACCAACCGACTGTGTGGTCGGCCTTCTACTTCTCGCTCGGACCTGCGATGCTGTTCATCCCGCTTGGAGTGTTTTACTCCTTCCAGAAACTGGATGCTGCTTTCCTGTTTATGATTGTCTATAGCACGTTCGCGTTCTATTTTTCAGGTATCATGGTCCGCTTGTTGCTGACACTAGCGCCTGCAGCTTCCTACTTGTCGGCAGTTGGGATATCGGACAGCATATACAAAATTGTGGCGTTTACGCGAAGTGATTCAGATGAACCTAATACGAGCTTTGAAAAGGAAGAGGAGGAAGATTCGACGAAGTCTCACACAAAGGACATTTTTTCGGCTCTTCGTTCCAAGCTGCGCTTTCAACCCGATGGCAAGACCGATGGTCCAAAGCGAAAAGGCCCCTGGGGACTCCAACTCTTGGTCTTTGCTTGTGGGGTAAGTTCGTTTTATGTTTTTGTTCATGCTGGTGAGTTTGATTCTCATATGCGCTATCTTCACAGTTGCTCCTGATTATTCACGCTCGGCATTCATCTAACATTGCCAAGAAAGTATACTCGTCGACATCGCTGGTGTTCGAAAAAATGAACATGACGACAAAGCAAAAAGATTTGCATGACGACTACCGAGAAGCCTTCGCCTGGCTCCGCCAGAATACCGCTGAAGATGCCAAGATCCTGAGCTGGTGGGACTATGGATACCAAATTTCTACATTGGCGAATCGCACCGTGCTCGTTGACAACAACACGTGGAACAACACGCACATTGCAACCGTTGGGCGTGTGCTTACTTCTCGCGAAGACGACGCGTGGCCAATACTGCAAAGTCTTGATGTGGACTACGTGTTCCTGCTTTTCGGAGGTAAAGTTGGTATGCCCGGAGATGATCTCGACAAGCTGCCATGGATAGTGAAGATCTCCGAAGGCGTGTTCCCCGACGATGTGATCGAGTCCGAGTACCAAGTTAACGGGCGGTACGTCTTTCACGAGAACGCCACGCTTGCGATTACCGAGAGCGTTCTCTACAAGCTCAGTTACTTCGAGTTTAACCAAGTGGAGAGCGCGCCGGCGCAAGAAGGCGATGACCCCGTTTTCGGGTGGGATATGAACCGCCGCATTAAAATTCCAGGCCGCGATATTAGCCTCCATCATTTTGAGCACGTGTTCACCTCGGACGCCTGGATGGTTCGGATCTATCGGGTCAAGTGACGTTAGCGTTTTGCGGAACAACGACTAGCGAAAACTAGAACAGCTTGTTGAAGTGGAGGCACTTCCATGATAAGCAATTTGCCATGTGAACATTCAACTCAAAACAGCAGCAACAATGCGAGCTAAGCGGTTAAAAATTAAACAAAGGAAAGCTGTAAACAGAGGTACCGAGAAGCGCACGAGATGAGCGTATTGGGTACTGATGTCTCGCTTCCCTCTCGCCGCGCCGCTGCCTCTCAATCATCTCCGTCATCTCCAGCCCACTCACTCACTCCTGACCAACCAAACCAAATCTACTGTCTCTGACGTTCCTCGCTCCAACGTGCACCACGCAAGACACCCACCCAGTCTTCGATTTCATCCCTATCGTTTGTCTGCTCAGACCACGCCGGTTGACTGTCGTGTTGCCGAGAAACACTCAAAGCACTTCGATTCGTGCTGCTGAGTCACGCCCGCGTCAGCTCATACGCGATAGGGTGGAAGAACGGTAGCAGCTTCAACTTCTGCTGTAGAGGACGCCAAAGCGTAGGGTCGTTGGGTTATGCGGCTACGATTATGACATCGCCTGAAGCTGCACGCGAGCGTCGTTGAGCATCTGCACAACGGCCTCGCTGTCCGGACGAAGCGCCGGGTCGAACTGCAGGCATGCGCGCGCGATACGCAGGATCACATCCGGACAGTCCGGCGCGAAGCTTGGTCGCAGCTCGCCCTTGGCCACCTTAATAACAATAGCCATGTCCGGCGCGCCGGCGGCGCCAGTCTTGCTGCTCTTCTCCTCGAACGGGATCTCGCGCGTGTCGAGCTCGCTCAGCACAACACCGAACGAGTACACATCGGCCTGCTCGCTGTAGTTGTCGCCGAGCATGACCTCGGGCGCCGTCCAGCGCACCGTGCCCACACCGGCCGTCAGCGTCTCCTCGTACGTGCGGTTTCGACTGAGACCGAAGTCACTGAGCTTGGCCACCATGCTCGAGTTGAGCAGCACGTTGCGAGACTTGAGGTCTCGGTGGATAATCTTGGGCGAGCGCGAGTGCATGAAGGCGAGCGCCTCAGCAATGTCAATGGCGATGGAGATCTTCTCCTTCTTCCAGCTCAGCTCGATCTTGAGGGTCTCGAGCAGCGTGCGCACGTCGCCGCCGTCCATGTACTCGGAGACGCCGCCCAGGTCCTTCTTGTTGGTCCACGTGCAGCCAATGAAGCGCACGATCTTGGGGTGCGACAGTCGCGACATGGTCTCGATCTCTCGGGAGAAGGACACGGCCTCGTCCTCTCCGTCAATCATGCGCTTGACGGCCACGGGCTGGCCGTGGTAGTGGCCGAGCCACACGACGCCGAAGGCGCCGCTCGAGACCTTGCGCGTGAGCAGCACCTCGCTCTCGTCCAGTCGGAACTTGACGAGGTCCGGGAAGCAGCTCTCCGAGTCGGCGCGGCTGCCGGCGCTCGAGGCGCCGAGGTCCTTGCGGCCGTTGCGCGGGGCGGGCACGGGCGGGCGGCGCGGCTGCACGCCGTTGCCGTTGTGGTTGCCGGAGAAGCCTCCGTTGTTGACGTTGGTGGTCAGGTCCGAGTAGTTGGGCTCGTTGTAGCGGCCGGTCTGCGGTCCGTCCGAGTAGTTTTTGCCTTTGCTGCTGCTGCACCCCATGGCGTCTGGAGGTTTCAGATAGAGAGGGACTGCGCACGAGGGACAATAAGACGTTAGAAAGGAGGAGACGAGAGGAGAAAGAGGAGGCGGACGCACGAGCTCGAGCTGCACCCTGGAGGAATGGGAACTGCGTGCCCCTGTGGCTGTGTCGGCGAGGTCGTTGGGCCGAACTGGCTTGTGTCGGCTCAAAGGGTTCATTTTCTGTTCCAAAACCTGCGCAACAGACTGCTGGACGAGCGGGATATGCCGCTGCGCAGTCTGATCCGAACGGATTCTCGGTCGAATCCAGCGTTTGCAAGGGCCCAATAGACAAACTCGGCCATGTGGTAGTGGCGGGCTGTCGTGAGCAATGCAATGCCGATTCTATGCCGTGGTGAGTAACGAGTCGACGTTTTTGCCGCAAAAGCAACGGAGCAAAACGCCATTGAGGAGCGTAACGACAAGGAGAAGGAGGCTAATAAGGGCTCAGTATAGGGAGTAGAGTGCCGGCAACGATCTTCCCACTGCTGAAAGCGACACTGGCCCCATGAGTCATGGCATGACCTGCTGCTTTCGATAAAAGTCTCCGTTGCAGCCCGGCGGTCTCGCCTCAAGTGACTTTCAATTGTGGCGGTGCGGCAGGATTTGAACTGCAGGCGGCGAAAAGTTGAACGCACAGCGGCATTTACGCCTGTGGTGCTTGTACCCATCGATGTTACTTGCGGTGGAGTCCAGAAATGGCTTTTGCTGCTTGGATTGTTTTCTTGGCACTCGGCGATGTGGTTGTCAACGCAGTCGAAACGCTGTCCTTGACTGCCTTCTGACCCGGGCGGGGATCAGGTCTGAAGTGGTTTCGTGCCATTACTCTTTACGCGCTCAGTAACGGAGCTCTCGGTCTCATGCATCAGATATGTGTTCGTATCGGTCATTGTCTTGGTGACCTTCGCAGAGCATGACGACCTTGTCAGCTCTTCCACAAGAGGCTGCTTCACGGAGGGCACCAACGGCGTCGTGCTGGTCGTGAACGTTGCGAGCTAGCTCCAAAGTCCGGATGGCGCCAACAAGGTCGACAATCCCGCCCATTCCTTCGTTAATCTCTGCATTCGAGGCAGAAGGCACCCATGCTCGACGCCACCTCAGAACCGCATACTTGCCTCCGTCTAACGCGCCTCGGGCGCTGGAAACCGGCGCGCTCACTTCGTGAACCGACGCTAAAGGCGCAAAGGTGATCGAGTCCACGCGACTGGCGAGATTGGTTTTGCGCCGGCAACGGTCTCTGATAGCACCACCAGCACACTTCAACTCCCGATCACGGGATCACCTTCATCTGGATCACAATGGGCGGACTGGGCACCATCACTCGCTACAGCAGTCAGCGTAAAGGCAAAATGCAGTCGCTGCAGATAATGTACTTCCTGGAGGGAGGTCTCCTCATGGTGGGCAACTTGTTGCAGACCGACGCGTGGGTGGACGATGAGTTGCGAACACACTGCAGCGTGTGCGTGCAGCAGTTCCTACCATTCCGCCGGCGACACCACTGCCGAACTTGCGGTGAAGTGGTCTGCGGTGGGTGCTCGAGCCAACGAGCCATCCGACTCACGGACATGAACGTCGAGTGCGAGACGCGGGTGTGCACATTTTGCTTGATCCGCGCCACGGACGCCTCGATCAAGGCCAATGAAGCTGCTATGCGGGAGACAAACCTCGACCATCGACGACTCTCGACGGTGTCGGTGCTCAGCCTTACTTCTAGACCGGCTTGGCGAGACAAACAAATGACGCTGCTCAGTGCTGGCGAATCCGAGATCACGACCGGTAGTGTGGTGCAGCTGTGGCCTCAACCGATACCGGATAATGAGACTGCAAGACTTCAAGTGGCGAGGCACTCCACCATTCGCTCCGCAGAAGTCGACCCCACCATGAACCTCCTTGTGAGCATTGTAGCCCGAACTCTCGAGTGCCCAGCAGCATTCATCGGCATCATGGACGATTCGTCACTGTGGGTTAAGGCGAGCGTCGGCTTGGATGATCGAGTCACTCACATACCCCGCGACGGCTGCGTGTGTGCGCACACAGTCATGGAAGACACCACGATGATCGTCGACGACACTAGCACGGACAAGCACTTCCACGCTGGAGATCACGCTGTAGGGAGTAGCTCCATGCGCTTCTACGCTGGAACTCCCATTCGCGTGAGAGGCCACGGCATCGGTGTCGTGTGTGCATTGGACACGAAGCCTCATTCAGAAACAACAGACGCCATGAGATCGACATTGGAGGCCGTCGCCAACATCGTCTCCGAGGTTCTGGAGCAGCGCGTGGCATCCGATGGTACACTTGACTCGCCCACCAAAATGAGCGGCGGCGCGGATCCCTCACGCTATTCACGACGACAAACGACTCACATTGGCATCGATCTTCATGCTTCGCTACACGGTTTGAATCTGCTGCCTCCATCACGTCGGTCTTCGGCTGTGGGGGCAAATAGTCCTGACGCAATTCGTCCATCGTCTCACCTGCCTCACCAATACGCTAGCAAGATAACGGCAGCCATGGAGTTCTTTTATCAACTGCAGATGGGAGTCTGGACTGAGCAAGACCCAGGAACCGACATGAGCAGCAACGGAAGCATCCGAACTTTCTACCTTGACAACCAAGATGACACATTCGCGAGGAGCGTTTTGAAAGTACCTGGGAACTGCTCGGACATCGTGCCTCAACTCTTGGACTACGAGGACGCGCTGCTGTATCGACAACTCTTTTCACACGTTTCCCGACGGCGCGAACTGAGCGATCAAACGTGGGTTGACAACATCGCCTTGCACCCGACCTTCAGAACAGGAAACGAGAGCGCGTGCGTCTTGACTCACTGGCGAGAGTACCCGGACGGCAGCAACGTTGTGGTGGCTATCAATGGTGAAATAAATGAAAACGACACCGACCTGCTCTTTGGCTGGTTCGTTGCCCCCTGCGACCGTGGAAGCGACTCAAGCTCCGTGACTGTGTCCTGTATTACCGCACAGCCCCACAACAATCAAAGAAATGCCAGTCTGGACTTGGTCCGATGTCTCAACCAGAAGATCGCCATGTCTCGCTTCTTCCATCTCCCACCAGAAGTCCCAAGCTCTATCAAGCCGTCAGCGCTGAAAATCCGCCTTCGACCCGTTGTTGACAACCAGATCGCGGACTCCCTCGAGTATCTCGCTAACCAGAACAGCCACGACCGAGAGAACACGACGGCCGATACCAGTGGAAGTATGGACTACATCGAAGACTCCGAGAACGTCGACCACAGCAACCAAGCCAACCCCGAAAACAACCGCGCGGCTCTCGTCGCGCTGCACGAGACGGGAGAAGTCTCTCAACTGAACGAGAACGAGCAAATGCTGCTGGATCTGCTGGATAAAACCATCAGCACGCAGGAGATTTTAGCGCAGCGGCAGCACGAAATGGCTGGGATGATCGACCTCCACGGCCATCAATTGCAGCGGATATCGTCTGCTCTCGACCGAGTTGAGGCCATATTGACACTCAAGGCCGCGAAGCGAGCACGCAACGTAACATGAAGTACAAAGCTGCAGTTTGATGTAACTATTCCGTAATACTCGTTTACCTGTAAATTCAAATTGGTATTAATAAATGGGCTCTGCAAAAAGCAGGACTTCAACATCACTTCAACTTGGTACTTAAGCACCACTTCATGAAGTAATCCACATTCATGGTACTTAACAAGCCAAAAAAGGGTCGTCATTTCAACACCAACGAACATGTTGGCACTGCGACGTCGTGGATGGCTCAGTGCACGCCTGCTTCACGCGTCTCCCCGATATGGTCACCCACTTCTGCGCAGTATATCCTCTTCCTCCACGTCTCTTCTACATGCACCAGAAACGTCAGCTTCCAACTCGTCCTACAAGCCTCAGAATCCTGGTTCTTTTGAGACGCTCGCCCGCACTTTTGCAGCTATTGAGGTGGGCTTTTACTCGCCATTTAGACGACTTTTCACCCATTTAACGATCTAATTCTTCGCTACAGGAGGTGAAGAACTCGCGTGTGGCGAGTGTGCAGCTGCTGGCCAACGGATACCGTCAATTGCTCGCGCTTCCGACCTCTGAAGCGCTTGTGAGCGCGTTGTACCTCACTGCGTCACAACTGGCGCCGGCTTACGAGGGCGTGGAGCTCCGATTTGGGGCCAAGAGCTTCGTCCGGTTATTGAAGCAGTTGGAGACGCAACAAGGACAGGTTTTGGACGAGAAACAGTCGCTGGAGAAGCTTCTGGCGACGTATTCGGACTATGGACATGCAACTCAAGCTCTGATGGACAGCGGACGGATTTTGATGCCTGTGTTGGAGGAGGAGAAGGAAGAAGACGAGCCTTTGAGTATTCAAGCGGTGCATGAAAAGCTCATGGCTATTGCCATGGATGAAGGAACGGGAGGAGTTGCGAGGAAGCAGCAACTGGCCTTGAATTTGTTGCAGCAGTGCAGGTAGGCCGCGTGAGGATATGGTTGRTTTGAGGAGMARTTTSCAGTGACTAACCGGCTGGTCAACATTTTTCGTGTAGGACTTCAGAGGAACGGKTTTTCCTCGTTCGGATGCTAGCGGTGGGTAATAGCAATGCTTTGGCCGGTTTGCGGTTTGTCTAATGWGGAAGGTCTTGCTTTGTTCAACAGCATCAAAATCTGCGCATMGGAATGGGCGAAAAATCAATTCTTTCGGCATTAGCTATGGCTGGTACTTCGCTTGCTRGTGACAGCAATGAACAGCAGAAGWGTGGTGGATCTCCAGTCTTCGAMARGGACTGGGTCGATTGTGTTACGCTCGCGTACGCACARCAYCCCAACTACCGTGTGCTGGGCGATTTGGTACACGCGAGTCAGTGTGAAGGTGACATTCAAAGAAGAATTAAATGGCTTCATGATGAGGCTCATCCTACGGCAGGAGTTCCAGTTTTGACCATGTCAGCGTATCCGGTGTCTAGCGTTGCAGCAGTGTTAGATCGCGTGGCGAAGACAGCGAGCCAAACTGCAACTTGTGAGTACAAGTACGATGGCGCCCGCGTCCAACTGCATCTGGAACTGACAGATAGTAATGGCGGTTCTTGCACTGTCAGGCAGATCTTCAGTAGAAATATGGAGGATGTTACGCAGAGGTTTTCGTCCCTATTGGATGTCATGAATCAGCGCGTGGTAGCTCAAAATGATTCCAGGAAAGGATCATCATTGGTTTCGTCGCTGATAGTAGAGGGCGAGGTTGTAGCGCTGGATCGGGAGACAGGCACGTTCCTCCCATTCCAAGTGCTTCAAACCAAGACCACGACGGACTTTTGCCTTTTTCTTTTCGATCTGCTCGCAATCGACGGTACCAATCTACTTCAGGTGTGTAAACAAGTAGCTTTGCAGGAATGGTTCGTCAAGACTTACTAACTTTTGCCTTCTCTAATACTTGTAGAAACCTCTTCGACAGCGACGAGCCTTACTGCACGATCTGCTAGAGGAAGAGGCTGGATATGTGGAGTTCGTGAAGCACGTCGACATTGAGTTATCATCTGGTGATATGGATCAAAACAGTAGTGAGGGCGTTGGTGAAGCTAAGGAGGTAATCATTGTACGAGGGTGTCTTGAACAAGCCGTGGCTAGCGGTTGTGAAGGTTTGATGATCAAGGTACTGGATGGCGACGAAGCTGAGTATAAAGCTGGCCGACGATCGTATTCATGGATGAAGCTTAAGCATGACTATTTATCGGATGAGTCATCTCCATCGAAAAAAAAATCTGCTGCTTCAGGATCTAGTGGGAATGGTACTTTCCTGGCAGATACGCTGGATCTGGTCCCCATTGGCGCATTTTACGGCAAAGGCCGACGCGCAGGCGTATTTGGATCTTTTCTCATGGCTACTTACAACTCAACCAGTGGTAAATTCGAGGTGCGAAACCAAGGTTTGATTTCGATGGATTTGTATTTACTAATTTGTTCTGCTTTTTGCTTTGCTTTGGTATGACAGACCATTGGGAAGGTTGGTACAGGTTTCTCCGATGCACAACTGGCGGAAATGGCAGCGCGTCTTCAGAAGCGAGTGCTGCCCAAAAGTGACGAAGTACCTGACCAATACCAGTCTCACGCGATTCGAAGCCGCCGTCCAGATGTTTGGTTATCACCTGAAGAGGTGTGGGAGATCAAAGCGACCCAGCTGACAGAGTCTCCTTCTTATACGTGTGGTGCCGAAGTTGCTTCGGACGATACAACTCCGAATCGAAAGGGGTTAGCGCTTCGCTTCCCGCGTTTTGTTCGTTATCGGCCAGACAAGAAACCTTTGCAAGCAACCGACAGCGAACAAGTCCTAGAGCTCTTCCAGCAACAACAACAACAAATTCCTCATTAGACAGGAAGATAGTGAACGTTAACAAACCATTTTCATTAACATTTGCTAGATAGACTTCCTCTGCTACTGTCTCGGTCATTTCAAGACCAACCGATGACAACAACACTCCCTAGCATCTCTACGCTTTCAGCAACGACTCTAGCAGCTTCAAGCAGTCTCGGTCGAGGCCTCGTTCTGAATGGGAGAGTACTCTCCTTGTCTTCTATAGCGAGCGTACAGCGTCAGCAGAATAAATCCGCAACCGAATGCAGCAGCCAAACCCAGACACCACATGAGAATTTGGTTGCCAATGGGGGTGACAAGAGCCTTCTGACGCTCCACGCTCGACGGGCTCGGACCAGCAATGAGGTGGGCGGCACCACCAAAATCGCAGGTAGCACCGTCTTCACGGTGAGTGTGCCAGTACTCGTTGAAAGCCCAGTCGCAACGTTTTTCAAGCGTATCGAAGCGCTTGTCGAGGTCGTTGCAATTTACTAGACCATCAGGATTGCCACAGGCAAAGTCCAAGCCACTCACAAGATCATCAGGCTTGACACCACGCTTCGCAGTACACCTGAACGAACCCTTGTCTTCAGCCAAACACGCCGTGAACACTTCTTCGTCCTTGCGGTAACTCGACACGTTCTTCGGAAACACTCCCTTGCGAACCAGGTCGAGGAAATTCCATCGTGAACCAAACTCCGTCTTGAAGTTCCAGAAGTACCATCCGTGACCCACTGCAAACGCATTGAGTTTCTTCAAATTGAGATTGCGAGCAAATTCACGCTCCTCTTGTTCATTCTGCTGGCCAAAGCTCGTGTTACTCGTGATTGGACACTTTCCGAAAGACGGACCGGATTGACCAGTGCCATAAGGACCCTGAATCGGCTTTGTGATATCAAGCGGCGTCCCGGGGAAGCCCAAACCGAGATAAGTGCTGTGCACGGGGCATGGAGTGTAGCGGCATTGGACCTTGGGAAATCCAGGAAGGTTGTCGTTGAAACCGTTTAACCACATCGCGCAGTTGTCGGTCCCCAAGGACCATTCTCCAACAATGACCGGCATCATAGCGTTCTCCATGTCCGCAATCGTGAACTTTTGCTGACAAGCATTTGCRAAGTAATCCGCCTTCGTACCAGGCGTGTTCCAAGCTTGGTAAATGTGCGTGTCRAGCGCAATATCGGGGCAYCCACGCATGAACTGCGACCAGTACTGCACACCAAAGCGGAACGAGTCGTGCARCACAAAYTTCCAGTGAGGAGCGCGCRCCTTCACGCGCTTGTACGACTTCCAGTAGTAATCTTTGAGCAGATCAATAGGCGTGAGCTCCCACGGYTCGTTCACGGGCTCCAGGCCGATAATCGCCGGGTGCTCCGCGTACCGGTCCACGAGCGCCGCCACCGTGTGCAGCGAGTGGTTCAAGTGCTCGTAGTTGATGGAACTGTACGTGTTGTTGTTGAGATTGAACTCTCCAGCCCATCCAGCCGACCGCAGCGGCCAGTGCTCGAATGTCGTGGTGCCAATAGGTTGCGTGCTGCCAATGGACGTCCACTTGACGCCCGACGACATGCCGCTGTTGTCGAAGCCGTTCTGCGAGCCAATGAGTCCGTGGATGTCCAGCAGCAGCTCGATGTTGTACTGGTAGGCCAAGTCGGCCACGCGGTCCAGCTCCTTGACAGCTCCGTCCGTGCAGCCAATGTAGGGCTCGTACGGATTGAACATCCAGTCGCCCACCGGTACACGGAGCGAGTTGACGCCCGCCTCTGCGAGCTCCTTGATGTCTGCTTCCGTGACCCAAGTGGCCCAATGAATGCGGAGCTGGCGGTTGGCCTCCTCCTTGCCCAGCGCCGTGCAGAACGTGTAGATGTCCATGGCCGTTTTCTCGGGCGCCTGGTCTCCGTAGCGCTGCTGCGTGCTCAGGAACTGGTAGAAGAGCGAGGGCGTGATCCACGGCTCCAGCACGAGCCAGCCGCCCAGGTTGGCGCCGCGCACTTGGCGGTTGAAGGGCGTGGCGTGCTTGTCGCTGGAGCACGTCTGGTTGACGTCATTGGGGCGGAAGTCCTCGAAGAAGTTCTGGTGGTTGGCGGTCGTGCGCACGAAGACCTCGTGCTCGTTCTCCCAGAGCCACTGCGCGTCGGGGGCGTCCGGGGCGGCGTACGAGAGGGACAGCGCGGACAGGAGCGCCAGTAGGAGCTTCATTGTAGGAAGTATCTTGGGGACTTGCGCGCTGGACGTCTGATTGCGAAGTGAGACGGATGCGG
>KV742840.1:0-30978 GCA_000468175.2 Phytophthora cryptogea
CATCGTCTCGCAGTGTTCGTCGTTGCAGTGATGTATGTGCAGATATCTCTTCAATCGTTTTCGACAGCACTTGTCATCCTCCGTGGCCAGGTATCGAAGGATTTGCCTATTGAGGTCCACACTTCCAATCTCATTGCCGGTTACGCTGGTACGAAAACGATTCGTGAAAGTCCACTCGTTCAGCAAGTTCTTGGAGGATCGACCACCCCGAGGAACAATTCGCTGTACCTCGAGACTTCTTCAGCGCAGTCCTACACCGGGTGCTCGGATGTCTCCGATTTTGCAGAGGAAATTTACAGCAACGAGTTCCTTCGGTTCATCTTTTCAAGACTACAGATTCACGCATCGTACAATTTGTCGTATATCACGGATCTGGAATTGGTGGTTCCTGTCGTGGATTGCACTTTTGATCTGCTGGTTCAAGGCGATCGGACAGTTTCTCGCGTGTACTATTTGACACGCTACAAGAATGATCCGACAACGGTTTTGCTACTCTCGACATCCCTATCGGCTCAAGATTATCAGGTCGCTCAACAGTTCCAGCGAGGTGCTGCTTTGGTTGGCTTGGTTGCACCTATAGACAACATGCAAGCAACAACACTGGACCATCAGATTGTTGTTGCACTAAACTACCCATACGTCGCCGAACCCGAATTTGCGTACTCCGAGCTGACCGGAGCGGATGAAGACAACTACTGGTTGCTCAAAACTCTAACGAATGCACACAATCAAGACCCAGCTAAGGAGGTGCGGATGGCTCGACGCTTTGGCAGATACAAAAGTGACCCAACATCTCAGTCAAACATCGAGACAGCACACTGGGACTTTTCCAGCGATCCGAAGTCAGAATTGAGAGAATGGAGGTGGCATGGGCGAGCGGTCCTTCACGATTCTTGGGCCTGGACTCACGCCGTTCATGGCATTTTCGCACTTACAGTCATTTTCAACCTGGTTGTGCTGTCTTTCATCATCTACCGGCATCTTCGTAGAGGCCACATATGGATTGGCGATGCATTTTCGACGATCTCGAGCATGCTCCTGTACCGAGGTGTGATCGTGTTAATTTGCAGTCAGTTGAACGGATACTGGACGATCACGAAAATGTGCATTTCAATTGGAGACTCCATCACGCAGCAGCACAGTATCTACTACAAACCGGAACTTGTACATGCAGATTTGTTGTCGGTGTATCTGAATTTGGCAAGTGCTTTGAGCTATCTAACTCGCGAGCGCATTGATCCTCTGGTAGCATTTGCGACGTTCGAACTTGGCTGGGGGTATCGTCTGGAATTGGCAAATTTGTTCCCAGCGTTAAGGAAGCACATCGTGGATTTTGCAGTGGCGGATTCGACGTTGGGTTTACTGGAAGTAAGTCCCGGTCTCGCAAGTTTATCCCCTATTGGGCTCTTGACAGCGTATGCGATCGAAAGTGATCGGAAACCGGTCGTGATTTCTGCTGTGATATCCATCTGCAGTCCTATCGTGCTGATGTTGGCGTACATTGTTGGCCGCAAGTCGACTCGATATACAGGCGTGAAAAGTGACAAAAGTGACCTTGTGGTTCGTCGCCGATCAAGCTCTTACAGGAAGGGGCTTCGGCTCAATGACATCACGTCTTTCGAGTTTGCGACTGGAGCGGCGCTGAAAAAGCGGTTTGGAGTGATCTCAGGCTACGACAATTACGTAGAGCGAGAGAGTGGTCTCTCAGCAACAATTGATGCGGTGTATGGCAATGGGTTTCTTGTCATAAATGGCAAGTTCCTCATCGGCTCACAAGACCTACTGCCACTGATCATTATGAAGCTGACTCGCGTACGATTCGCCAACATTTTTGCCTACGAAATCTTGGAAGGGAACGCGGTGAAGGAGACAGCGCAGCTTGTATACCCCATGACCATTAGCTGGTCGGACATTTGGTATCTAGACGTCACCCCGCTTACATGATTTCATAAATGCATAAACCGGTAGTGAGAGATACTAAGAACTGAGAAGCAGCAATACGATGTTTTGATTCGCATTTGCTTAATCATGTGCATGAGAAGGAAACATGTTAAATACCTTGGACGAGATTGACCACGTACGTACCAAACAAAGATGTGTATAAGAAATAGTTAGCTATCAGGAATACAGAACTTCACCAAGCTTGCAAGCAGCATAAGACTCTGAGGCTTTTGAGATGGAACTTCGTAAGGGAAGGGTCAGAAAAGTTGGTATCCAATTTTAACAGAGGGCTCGAAGTTTAGGCAGCAGACGCAACAGAGTTAGCATTCGTCATCCCATCGCGACAAGTTTCACGGCATACCACAACATGTTTCAGACAGAAATACCATGTTGGTATAAGTTCCGGAGATTTGAGACCTTATGAGCTCCCTTCTTCGATCTCATCCCACTTTCCAAGTCACTGCAGTGGAAGCTAGAAGCATTTCCGATGGGGGAAACTTCCTCTCATCCCGATGCCTCAGTTGAAGATGATACTGAAGTTGATTTTCCTGTTGATGACATTTCGTTGGATGAACTTCCTCCCGTCGCTCTACCGAAGCAAGAACGTCGTGCATCAACATTTGTACCAACAAACAACTTCACCGAAGCACCTGAACCGCTGACACGTTCCCAAATCGGCTTTTTAGTTTATCGTGCAGCAGTATTTGTGACTGCGGTGATGTACATGATGGTCTCTCTTCAGTCGTTTGGAACAGCGATGCAAGTACTCCGAGGGTCTGTGTCACACGATTTACCACTCAAAACACACCAGTCCAACCTTATTGTCGAATACATCGGCAATACGACAATCCAAGCAAGCTCTCTAGTCCAAAAAGTGCTGGGAGGTTCCACCACTTTACGCAACAATTCCCTGTATCTTGAGACGGCCACTGCGCAGTCTTTTACAAGTTGTTCAGATGTTGCTGGATTTGACGCAGAGATTTACAGCAACGAGTTCCTCCGCTTTGTCTTTTCAAGAATGCAACATCACGCTTCGTACAATTTATCGTATGTCAAAGAGCTGGAGCTTGTGGTGCCTATCGTGGACTGCACTTTTGACCTGCTGATATCTGGCGATCAAACTGTTGTGCGTGTGTTTTACCTGGTTAGACAGAAGAGTGATTCATCTCAAGTGAGACTTTTGTCGGTCTCTCTATCTTCTCAAGACTACGAGGTGGTTCAGCATTTCCAGCGAGGTTCCAGTGTAGTTCTTCTAGTCGCAGCTATCGACGATATGCGAGCAACTGAAGTTACGCACCACATTGCGATTGCACTCAACTATCCGTACGTTGCAGACCCAGTATTCGAGTACTCGGAGCTTTCAGGTATCGATGGAGACAACTACTGGCTTCTCCAGACATTATCAAACCAGCGAAGTCTTGATCCGGCAAAAGATGTTCGAATTGCTCGGCGCTTTGGGCGATACAAAGGCGACCCAACTGCGCAGTCGAATATCGAGACAGCTCATTGGGACTTGCCAAATGATCCGGCAACGGAGCTGGGCAATTGGCGTTGGCACAGTAGAGCAGTTCTCCATGACTCGTGGGCCTGGACACACACCGTTCATGGGATTTTTGCACTCAGCGTTCTCTTCGACTTGAGCGTCCTAACGTTCGTCATGTATCGGCGAATGCGCAGAGGATACTTTTGGGTGGGCGATGCGTTTTCGACGATCTCGGATATGCTGCTGTATCGAGGTGTGATCGTGTTGGTATGCAACCACTTGAACGGGTACTGGACCATAACGAAAATGTGCATTTCCATCGGAGACTCCATCACAGACCAACACGTGGTTTTCTACAAGCCCGAACTCGTACAAGCAGATTTATTGTCCTTGTACATGAATCTAGTGAGTCTCCTAAGCTACCTGGCCCGCGAGCGTGTGGATCCTTTGCTTGCATTCGTGACTTTCCAGTTGGGGTGGGGGTATCGTGTGGAACTGGCCAAACTGTTCCCTGCTCTAAGATCAAACATCGCGGACTTTGCGATCGCTGACACGACTCGAGGGTTGTTGCAGGTCAGGTCCGGACTGGCAGATTTATCACCGATGGAGCTTTTGACTGCGTACAGAATTCCAGACAACCGCTTATCTGTTGTTGCGTCGATCGTCATATCAATCTTCAGCCCCATCGTGCTGATTGTGGGCTACATTGTTGCAAGGAAAGTAGCTCGTGTGGAAGATCGTTCAGCTGGAGAGCACGGAATCGCTCGTCGGTCAATCACTTACGATGTGGGAGCTTTACAGCAGATCGATCTCACCTCGTTCGAGTCGGCCACAGGTGCAGCTCTGAGAAAGCGATACGGAGTGATCTCAGGCTACGAAAACTACGTCATGAGGGACGACCAGCTACTGGCAACGATAGACGCAGTCTACGGCAACGGGTTCCTCGTTGTCAACAACAATTTTCTAGTGGCGACCCAAGATTTGATCCCGTTGATTCTGATGAAGATCACGCACATCCGCTTCACCAATATCTTCGTGTACGATATTATCAACGGCTGCGCTGTGAACGAGACATCGAGACTCGTATACCCAACAACGATGAAATGGTCCGATCTCCTAAACCTGGATGTGACTGTTCTTTCATAAGGAAGTTGTTAAACAATTAAAATATCTAGTAACCCTTCAATGACACAGCCCCCTAAAGTGTACTTCAAAAGTAGGATAGCGTTGGTATGACCAAGAACTATCTACATGTATATCTGTCTACAATTTTCAGACGAGAAAACTCAAATGTGGATCTGCTCAGAACCGAGGATAGTAATGGGACATCATCATGGTAACTACCGCATAAAACTATTCTTACAGTGCCAGACCACTTGAGTTCTTGTCCAACCACTATCTCCAGCTCCATCATTGTCCTTTAAACCCATCGAGCAAAACAAGCCACGTCAAACTACAATAAACCAGACCGGGCCTTGAGTGTATCATGAGTCCGCCAAACGCGCAGGTGTCGCCTACCAAAGGTACAGCACCAGTGTCATGCTCGTCTGCCATACCAGCAGCCAGGACAACAAGCAGTCAACGGCTGAAAAAGAAACGGATCACCCGAGTTCAACTACTGAATCTCGTCCGACGTGTCATGGGAGTCGGAGCAGCTCTCATGTGTTTGACCAACTACTTACGGGCAACTATCGTCACTTTTCAGGTCCTGAGAGGATCTCCGATCGATTCAAGATCATTTGGTGCAATGGAGTCGGAGCTCATTCTCGGATACCTTGGAGAAGGTTTGATTCGCGACAGTCCACTTGTCCAGACAATTCTCGGTGGTGATACTACCCCACGTGACTACTCGCTCTTCTTGGAAAGTAATAGCACCACGTCGACCGAGAAATGCGAGCAAGTTGAGTTGTTCGACGCTGAAATCTACAGCAACTCGTTTCTGCGTCCCAACTTTGAAAGTCTCGTCGCGAGAGGTTCGTACAATCTCACGCAACTGGATGATTTCGAGTTGGTGGTTCCGGTCATCGACTGCACTTCACCACCTCTTGTCGACGGAGATCCGTCCTTGTTGAAAGTGTTCAACGTTGTTCGGCGCAAGAATAATTCAACGGACGTACAGATTGTTACTACGTCGGTGTCGATTCAAGACTACCGAATTCCTGAAGCGAATCGGAAGGGCCCTGCAATCGTGACGACGCTTTTCTCTGTGAGTGACATGCGCGACACAAGACTTGACCAGTATATCGTGATCGGGTTGGACTACGCCTTCACTCATGAACCGCTTTACGAAGTTTACACACTTGAGGGGCTTTCCAGTGACGGCTACTGGAACCTCACTAGTATCCCAGAAAACCTTGTTGTGAACCCGGTGAAAACTGTGCTAACTGCACGTCGACGAGGATTTTACTTGAAAGCCGAGTCGGAGCAGTCAAACATTCGGAACCTCGTCTGGAATCTGGAGATTTCAAGTCCTGAACGTGCGATGTCTCGCTGGGAATGGAGAGGTCGACCTCTAATTCTTGATTCGTGGGCCTGGGTGCATGGTATTCACTTGGTCTTCTGCGTGCAAACGATTTTCTCCTTAAGTGTGTTGGCACTCATTGTCTACCGAAATGTACGCAACGGGAAGGTTTGGGTCGGTGACGCATTCGCTGCGCTATCAAATAGCATGCTAATGGTCCGTGGTCTGCTCGTATTCGCATCTTGGTATGTGAACGGAGAATGGACTCTACTCGAGTTCTGCATTTCCAACGCAAACGATATCACTAGGACGCAGCTGGTGCCAATTCACTCGGAGATTGTCCATGCAGATCTGATGGTCATGTTTCTCAGTCTCTTTGGTGTTGTTGGCCACATCACGAAAGAACGGATTGATCCTACCGTTGGGGTGTTTCTCTTCGAGGCCATTCACGGCAATCGCCAACCAATTGTGAAAATGGCTCCTGCGGTGCTGAAGAAAGTTGGCCTTTACTCAGATTTGGAGTATCGCCGTGGAATTGCGGCAGTCACAGACTTGCAACGGGAGATGTCTCCAATGCGTCTATGGACCACCAACAAACTGACTACGGTTGATAACCAATTTGTGGTGGCGTCGTTCTACCCCAAGTACATTCTGATGGGAACTTTGATGCTCTTTGTGGTAGTACGCAAGATTTACAAACGCTTTTACCCGGATCGATTGGCCCCAAGTCTTACCGATCGAAGTGCTGACAGATCTACAAACGAGAAAGCAGCAATCGCTCAGAAAGGTAACCTCACCAACTTTGAAATCTCCACCGGTGCCGAATTGCAAGCTCGCTACGGACTCATTTCGGATTATAAGAACTACGTTTTCTTCAAAGGGCTCAAATTTGCATCTCCCGATGGAGTTTACTGCTCGGGTTACGTTGTCGTGAATGGCAAGTTTCTTGTAGCTACAGAGGACATTCTGACAATTGCCATGATCAAGGCGGTACAAACTCGATTCATCAACGTGTACGCCTACGAGGTGGATGGCTACACTGTACAACGCACTGCCAGACTCGTTTACCCGAACACTTTCACGTGGAACGACCTATTCCATCTCAACATTAACATTCTTGCTTAGAAAAAAAAAAACAAATATAGTAGGCACTATGTCTAATGCGAATTTTTATCTTAATGCATTCATATTGACGTTGTAAGTGTGTGAAGTCCGGACAAACGCAATGGAAACCCAACCTCTTCTATCCACTGCTTATGACAAGGGGCTCACGCTGATCTTCGCCAGATCATGCCAGGAAATTGTCGTAGGATAAACCAGTCGAGCTGTTTGGTTCACACCCGTACCATCCTTGATTGTGTACACGTAAATGTTTGTGAAGCGTGCACGCGTGATCTTCATGATGAGTAGAGACAACAAATCCTCGGTTGCTATAACGAATTTGTCGTTGGCAACAACAAATCCGTTGCAGTAGATGGCGTCGCCCGAAGCGAATCGATGGCCATTTTTCATCGTGTAGTTCTTGTACGTCGACAAAACGCCAAAGCGATTCTTGAGCACTGAACCGGTAGCCGTCTCGAATTGCATCAATTCTCTCGGTTCAGATTCACTGCGGAAAAGTCCCGAGCTCTGACGTCGTGAAGCACTTTTGTCAGCATCTTGACTATCAACTTGGAATTTTGATGAATGACATCGCATAAGCTTTCGGATGATCACATAGAGAGCAATGATCAATATCGTGCTGTAGATGATGATGAAAGTAACTACGAGCAGTGGCCACACGTTTTGCTGAATCGGGTGGACTGTCCAAAGACGCATCGGCGACAACTTGGCCAAGAAATCGTCGACTTCAACGCGACTGTAGCTGCTCTCGGTAACTCCGTAGTCGATGAGCATATTTTTCAGCGCTGGGAAAACGGATGCCAGGCTCTCACGGCTATTGAAGCCAATTTCAAAGCAAACCAAAACAAAAATGGGGTCCACGCGCTCCCGTACCAAGTAACTTAGTACACTCACGATATTGAGGTAGATAGTCAGCATATCTGCGTGGGCCATTTCCGAGCGGTGCGCCACAGATGAGTCTCCTGCTAGTTTGTTTGCCAAAGCGAGACAGAACTCAGTGAGTGTCCAGTATCCATTGATATGGTTGGAAATGACCACGTAGATGCCGCGATAGAGCAAAGCGTTTGAGATGGAGGCGAAAGCGTCACCAATCCAGAAATGCTTTTGCAAAATGCTTCGGTACACGAGAAAAAGAAGCAAACTTAGCTGAAAAATGACGTCCAAAGCAAACACCAGGTGAATGATGTGCACCCAGGCCCAATTATCACGATTTACAGTGTCGCCGTTCCAATTCCAATACGAAAGTGCCGTGGTAGGATCATCGGCTGGGTGCCAGTGCAAATTAATCTGGTTGACTTGGGATGTTTCTTTATCCAGGTAGAACCCGAGTTGACGGGCCGTTAGCAGAGGCTTCGGTGGTCTCATGAACGGATCTTGAGGAATCGTTTCGAGCGACCAGAATCCTTCTTCGGTGTGCTCGTAAAACATGCAAACCTCGAAATTCGGCTTGTACTCGTACGGATAGTCAAGTGCAATGGCGTAGTAGTGTGAAATTGGGTCTTGAGACTGCATATCTTCGACAGCTGAGAATGTGAGCAATAATGCAGACCCACGTTCGTATTGTTCAGCAATATAGTAATCCTGGATGGAAAGCGAGACTGGTAACATGAGAACTCGATCTGGGTTGTCCTCGTAGCGAACCAGGTAGTTCACTCGTGCAATTGCTGCACCTCCCCCACTAATCACACTCAGTTGACAGTCCACAACAGGAAGTACCAACTCAATCTCGTCGAAGAGTGTAATGTTGTAAGCCGTTTTGTTCTTGAGGTCGTCGAAAATCCAACGCAGAAAAGAGTCTTTGTAGATATCAGCCGCGTCACTTGTTGTTACAGCCGAACACTGCGTGAATGACCAGCTTGAAGAAGTCTCAAGGAAGAGTGTGCCCGATTTAAGCGGCTTGGTCGAGTCTCCAAGAACATCTTTGACAAGTGAGCTCTCTCGAATTGTTCCAGTTCCAACATATCCAAGAATGAGTGGAGATTCCAGGGGGATAATGCCCGTGTCGTAGCGTGCTTCATCTCTCAAAATGACAAGTGAGGCATCGGTTGCCATCAAAGAGATGACAATGTACCACACAGCAGCTCCAAACACAAAAAGTCGGTGAACAAGTCGAAGTTTGCGCTGGAGTGGGGTGCTGCTATGAATGTTTGGTTTCTCAGGTCCAGTCTTGGCCACTCCAACCTTTCCATCGGGGTTCATGGTGATCACCTCGTTCTCGACTTGAAGCGAAGTGGGAATTCCGTCGCCAAGTGCATGGAGAGCGTCGTCCGTTTCGATCTGAAGCGGCTTCATCCCGTGGCCAAAGGAGCAACAGACTTCATCCCTACAGTTACCACCATCAAAGGCGAAACGAAAGCACCAGCTTGAACACCATCGCATCTAGTGACATGAGGTGCAATGCCATGAACAACGGCAATGAAGGGATTGTACCAAGCTAGATGACCCTTGCCACAAAAATGTGTGAAATCAGCTCCGTTCGCAATGCACCATGCAACCGGAAAACCTGAAGTTTCGTGCGTGCTCAGCACTTTAAATCTCGACTACAAGGAACAAAGTCAAGTGTCTAAGAGCAATGACCAAGCCTCGAGTGCTACCGGGTACCAAAGGCCCAACTGGCAAAGGACCTCGTACAAGTTCGTTGGACTCAACCATGGCAACTCGTGAAAGCGAAATCGTGGTTGTACATGCCAAAACCAAACGCACACTCGCGAAATGGCACGTCTTCAATATTTTACGCCGCCTTTCGGCAGTGGCCGCTGCCATTCAATACGCCTACGTCTCGTTGTCTGCCTCGTGATGGGCACTGCAGCTATTAAGTGGGGCACCGAATCCAACTGAGGCTTTGCGCGTGTTTCCCTCTTCTCTGATCAAAGGGTATTTAGGAGACGGCTTGATTCGAGATAGTCCACTGGTTCAAGACGTACTAGCACGAGACACGACACCACGGGACTTCGTTTTGTTTCTAGGTCCGAAACGAAAACGTCAACGACCAAGTGCTCGGAAATCCCGCTGTTCAATCCTGAAATTTACAACTTCGAATTCCTCAGCGACGGGTACCAGGGGATAGTTGACAAGACCAAGTACAACATCAGTGACCTCAGTGAAATGGAGCTGGTTGTGATTGTGGTCGACTGTACTTTCAGACAGATCATCGTCGGAGATCCTTCGGTTGTCCGAATTTTCAACTTGGTACGCTCACGCGAGGATCCCACCGACTTGTACGTTATCACGATGTCTCTGAACGTTCAAGAGTATCAAGTTCGTGAACTGAATAAGCGAGGTCCGGCTCTTGTAGGAATGCTCACTCTCGTTCAAGACATGCGAGCTGATGAGGTGGATCAGTTTTACATGGTGGCAACGACGTATCCGTACCAGCGCTCGCCGGACTTCGAGATTTACGAGTTGTTGGGGGTGACGGACGAAAGTTTTCTCGAACTTCGCAGCATTCCTCGTGACCCACTGACTCAACCGGTGAAGCATTTGTTAACTGCACGAAAGCGTGGGTTCTACGATGGTGACAGCCAAACAAATGTACGCGTGATGTATTCCATTCTCGACGGTTTGAACGCAACTACTGCATTAACACGATGGGAATGGATTGGCGAAGCGGTGACGATCGATTCGTGGGCCTGGGTGCATTGGATCCACTTCTTCTTCGGCTTGCAGATGGTATATTCACTGGTTGTGCTCTTTATCCTGACCTACCATAAGGTTAGATCGGGCAAGGTGTGGATTGGCGACCCGTTTGCTTCCCTTTCAACCACGAGTTTAGTGATTCGAGGCATCTTGGTTGTGGTTTCGTGGTGTTTGGACTCTTTTTGGTCCGTCAACGAGTACGCAATGTCGAGAGGTGCAATGATCACGGGGTCTCAAGTTGTCCGAGTCCACAAGGAGGTGATGCATGCAGATACGTATCATGGTTGTGTTTCTTAGTCTTGTGGGATTCATAAGCTCCATTTTCCGTGAGAGAATCGATCCAGCGATCGCGATTTTCCTGTTCGAGTTCATTCACACGTACCGGTTGGCGTTGGTACGTTCCTGCACTGCAGTGCTGAATGAAGTTGAAACATACTCGGAAGCGCAGTGGAATATCGGTATTGCCGATGTAACCCCTGCAATCTCGGACATGTCCCCCATGCGGATGTGGTCATCGTTCGAGTTCCCAAATAAGGACCCGACGTTCTTGTTTGCATCATTTTTCCCAACGCTGTACTTACTCGCAGCAATTTCATGCCTTGCTATTGCTCGTAAACTCTACCATTACTCGTATCCAGAGCAAACTCGACAGAAATCTAGTCAAAGCACAGATACTTCGGGGAATGAAAAGTCTGCGATGATGTTGAGAGGGATCTACACGAATTTCGAGATTGCAACGGGGGCTGAACTTGAAACTCGGTACGGAATTACTACCGACTACAGCAACTACGTGTACTTCAAAGGCATGAAATTTGCATCGCCTGACGGTGTCTATTGCTCTGGATACGTGATCGTGAATGGCAAATTCTTGGTTGCCACCAAAGATTTGCTCTCAATTATCATCATGAAGGCAATGGGATCCCGGTTCAGAAGTGTCTACGCTTATGAGGTGGAAGGCTACACGGTGAGGGACACAGCACGACTAGTTCACACGACGACGTTCCTGTGGGTGGACTTGTGGCATCTGAGTGTGACGGTGCTGCTTTGAGCGGTAAATTGAACGCAGCCCCCACGAAAGTTCAGGTAAGTCCCTGCATAATTCGACCTAAGTTTCATTCAATACATCTACACACCTCTGTACGAAACCTTCTACATCTACGGAGATGTATATTTTTGTTGTCGAAGCGGCCTTCCATTTGACTTATTCACGAAAAGAGACACTGACATCCGATCCTAGCGGTTGGAGTCTAAGGATGCCAACGTAATATCTGAATAGAGGCGTGATGGCCCTGTCCTCGGGCTTTCTTAGCAGAAACTACGGACTCACTACCCAACAATAGCATGGACAAAGACATAACTCGCCAACGTAGAGGACGCTTTGATATGAATGGGTTCGTGAAAGTTCTTGGACAACCTGCAAATTACCAGCTCGAAACGACAGAACCGATTCCACCGACATTTTGGCGCTTTCGTGGCGGCGATGATCAAACCGCGTGTATATCCTGGTCCCAAACCTCTCAGTCGTAAAGGCCCCCGAGCCAGTTCTCTCGAATCCACGGCACTTACCCGGGACAGTGAATATGTTGCCCCCCACACGAACAAAATGCCAACGATGACAGTATGGCACATTTTCAACCTCCTCCATCGCCTCGCCGCAATCGCTGCTGCCGTCCAGTACATCCACGTCTCCTTATCGGCCTTATACTACGCCGAACGAGTGCTCAGCGCCGCTCCCAACCCCACCGAATCATTTCGGGTCTTCCCCTCTGCACTCATCCAAAACTACGTCGGACACGGTTTCATCCGCGACAGGCCCCTCGTCCAAGACGTCCTGGGCGGTGACACTTCTCCTAGAGACCACGCACTCTTCCTAGAGTCCACCACCAAAACGTCCATGACGAACTGATCCACCATCCCGCTCTTCGACCCCAGCATCTACAACTACGAATTCCTCAGCAAGGGCTACGACAGGATGGTCGACAACACCAAGTACAACATCACGGCGCTTGAAGACTTGGAGCTCGTCGTCGTTGTGGTTGACTGAACGTTTCGCCAGATCAAAGTCGGGGGCCAATCCGCCGTGCGCGTCTACATCCTCGTGCGCTCTCGCTCAGATCCGAGCGACTTGTACCTCGTGACCTTGTCGATGTCCGTGCAAGACTACGAAATACGCGACCATTTCAAGAGAGGGCCAGCTCTCGTTGCCATGCTCATCCTCGTCCACGACATGAGCGACACCGACATACAGCACTTTTACATGGTGGCCACCACGTACCCGTATCAACGCTCACCAGACTTTGAAATGTACGAGTACGTCGGTGTCACGGACGAAAGTTTCCTAGAGCTACGCAGCATCCCTCATGACCCATCGACTGAACCTGTCAAGCACTTGGTCACAGCGAGGAAGCGAATTCTGCGCTGTTGTCGCCGTTTCCTGGCGAGATGCACAAGTAAAAAAATGTGTTTTGTAGTAGTTTCGACTCACAACGGGCTCTACGATGGCGAGAGTCAGTCGAATGTCCGCGTGATGTACTCAGTACTTGACACCGTGAGCGCCAAGAACGCATTATCGAGATGGGAGTGGGTCGGTGAGGCGGTGACAGTAGATTCCTGGGCGTGGGTGCATTGCTCGTTGTGTTAAGGAACTCCTCCACGCTGACATTCTCGTCATTCCTGAGCTCCGTCTTCCGTGAACGAATCGATCCCGCGATTGTCGTCTTCCTCTTCGAGTTCATCCACACTTACGGCTTGGCAATGGTGCGCTCTTCCTCGACCGTCCTCAAGGAGGTCACGACGTACTCGGATGCCATGTATTACATCGGTATCGCCAAGGTAACGCCCGTCATTTCGGCGATGTCACCTCTCCGCTTTTGGTCGGCGTTTTACCAAGGACGCGACCTTCCTTTGCGCCTCCTTCTTCCCCATGACGTACTTGCTCGAGTGCGACACATGTATTGCCATCCTGCGCAAAACCTATCGCTACTGCTACCCAGAAGTGACTCGACAGCGATCTAGCATGAGCGCCGACAGGTCTGGAAACGAGAAGGCCGTCATGACATTGAAAGGCGTCGTCACCAACTTTGAGATAGCAACGGGAGCCGAGTTGCAGACGCGCTTCGGTCTCATCTCAGACTACAACAATTACGTCTACTTCAAAGGGATGAAGTCGATGGAGTCTACTGCTCAGGGTACGTGGCTGTCCACGGCAAATACTTGGTGAAGTCGGCGGATCTGCTATCAATTGTGCTGATCAAGTTGCTTCGTAATCGCTTCACGAATGTGTACGCGTACGAAGTGGAAGGCAACACGGTGAAAGACACCGCTCGAGTTGTACGTCCGAATACGCTCTTATCATAAGAATCTTATGGTCGGATTTATGGCGGCTGAGCATTATGGTGTTGCTATAGCGAGAAAGTATGGGACTGGTGAGTGACGGGCACAACAAAAATATATTGGATGCAGCAGACTTCAGAAGACGTAGCGAGAGACAATTGTAAAAGTTAACTCCCAACTTTGGGCTGTGTATATACAAAAAGCCACGTCTTTCTTATCAATAGACTTCGTCACGTGTGTGCTTCGGACAGTCCATACGAGGTTCACAACTACAAACAACACTTCAGGTCAAGCAGGGTGCCTGCCAGGTTGAAAGCAGACTGTCTCGACGCACGAAAAGCAACATGCCTCCACCAGGAAAAAGAAAAGCTACTGTGAGAAAATCGATAACCAAACTCTTTGTGAAGGCACAATGAACCCCTCCTCCGCTTTCACGGTCAGTCATGTCATCATTGTTTTCGCGTGAAAACGAGTACGCGGTTAAATCAACGCCCAAAGTTACATCAAAGCCCTCACCCAAACCACAGCAGAAGGCAAAGCCAAAGGTACAGCAAAAACTCAAGAAATGGCACATTTTCAGCATCGTGCGACGTCTTCTCGTCATTGCTGCAGCACTACAATACATCTATATATCCATGGTAGCTACGTGGCGTACCATGGAAGTGCTTCGCTCAATGCCCAACCCTACAGAATCGTTTGCAGTATTCACGTCATCGTTCATTGAAAGCTACTTGGGCGATGGCTTGGTTTACAACAGTCGGCTGGTTCAAGACGTACTACATGGCGATACAACTCCAAGGGACTACGCTCTGTTTCTCGAGTCCGAGTCGGAAATGTCCACTGTGAACTGTTCCTAAGTGAATTTTTTTGACGCGACAATCTACAAGAAGGATTTCCTAGCTCGCGGCTATCTAGGGATGGTCAACGATACCAGCTACAATATCACTACACTTGCCGACTTGGAGCTCGTGTTGGTTGTGGTGGACTGCAGTTTCTCGCAGCTCAAACTCGCAGATCCTTCTGCGGTGCGGATTTATAACTTGGTACGCTCGCGCCATGACCCGCGAGATTTGTTTTTGGTCTCGGTATCGCTATCTGCACAAGACTATGAGATCCGTGGACACAATAAGCAGGGCCCAGCTCTCGTAGGTATGCTTCATCTCGTTCGTGACATGAAGGCGAGTGTTGTCGAGCAGTTCTACATGGTTGCTTTAACATATCCGTATCAACGCTCACCGGAATTTCAGATATACGAGCTCAAGGGGATTACAGATGAAAGTTTTCTTGAGCTGCATAGTGTACCAAAAGATCCATTGACACAACCGGTGCAGCATGTACTTACAGCGAGGAAACGTGGACTTTTCGACCATGAAGACCAGTCTAACATACGCAACATGTACTCCTTGATGATTCAAAAAGTGCAATAACTCGCTGGGAGTGGATCGGTGAGGCTGTAATTTCAGATTCGTGGGCCTGGGTACACGGTATTCATTTTTTGTTTACTGTGCAAACATTGTTTTCAGTTGTCGTGGTGTTCCTCATTGGTTATCACAACATTCGTTGCGGTTAAGTATGGATTGGTGACCCTTTTGCATCGGTATCGACGGCAAGCCTAGTAATGCGTGGCGTTCTGGTGGTATGTGAACTCGTTTTGGACACTTTTTGAGTTCGCCTTGTCAAATGCAGCACACATCTCGGGCGCCGACGTAGTTCCCGTACACAAGGAGCTAGTTCACGCGGACATTCTTGTTGTGTACCTCAGTTTAGTTGGTCTCCTGAGTGCCATCATTCGAGAGCGGATCGATCCATCAGTTGCCATTTTTCTGTTTGAGATCATCCACAAAAATCGTTTAAGCTTTATCCGCGGCTCACCTGCAGTCCGAAATGAGGTTGTCAACTATTCCAACAGCGTATTTCTTCTAGGATATGCCTACGTGCCACCAGTAGTCGACGATATGTCTCCGCTAGACTTTTGGACTGCCTTTCAGATACCTAAGAAGGATGGCACGTTTTTGGATGCATCATTTTTCCCCAAGCTTTTCTTGTTAGCCATGGTTGCATGCTACGCTGCTTTACGGAAAGCACACCGATACTACTGGCCGAATGAAACCCGCCGACGATCAAGTCAAAGCAAAGAGCAGTCCGCGAACGAGAAACAGGCTCTGACACTGAAGTGTAATCTCACCAACTTTGAGATCTCGACAGGTTCTCAGCTCTTGACGCGGTTTGGCGTCATTTCAGACTACAACAACTACGTGTACTTCAAAGGCATATAGTTTGCGTCGGGAGACGGAGTCTACTGTTCCGGTTACGTGATTGCGAACGGCAAGTTCCTGATCGGATCTAAAGATTTAGTGGCAGTTCTGATCATCAAATTGGTGCGAGCTCGCTTCACCAATGTGTACGTGTACGAGGTTGAGGGTAACACTGTAAAAGACACTGCTCGACTAGTGTACTCACTTGGTCGGACTTGTGGCACTTGAACGTGTCGGTCCTGCTGTGAAGCTGCAGCATGAAATATTAATTTTACTTCCCGTTTCGCGGCCAACATCAACGTTAGTGTGTCCAACTTGCTTGTTCGTGCTGCTTTTTGACAAGCAAATTGTAGATGCAACGGCACTGGCGGCAAGAGATGAAACGGCGACATCCAGACAAAATAATACATGCTACTTTCTGTATAGAGCGTCGTGGATGGCAGCCACAATCTCGATTCAAAAAGGGGCGGGAATCAGGCCAGCAGTCTGGAATTTCAAAAGTAATGCTGCAGACCACCAATCAGCACAGCCGATATATAGGGGAACTCGTAAGCATCTGTAGCCATGCCCCAGTCACTGACGCTGACTATGCAGCCGTGAGACGCACCGCTTCCATCACTCTACAAACGCTCCAGCGACATACCGCGTCTGCCACATTACAAGGGCTTTCCGCCCCAAACCTGATTTATTGCTCCGAACTCATTCCTTTTTCCCTGGACGGCAACGATGGAGGAGAGCAAGTACCAACCGGAGGAGCACGAGGTGATCGCCGAGATCCACCAGGTCATTTCCGCAAACCCCGAGTTCGGCAGCAAGCGCGTGGCCAACAGCGTCAAGAGCAAGAACCCGGACTGGCACATTGGCGACAAGCGAGGTGAGTGCACTGGGGCGTCAGACGGAGCATCGCCTCCACTTGGCAACTGTATGGCCCATACAGTACGCCAGTGAGTGCGGTATACGATATAGTGACGCGCCAGTCCAGGAATAGAAATCCTGGATCCGGCGGGTCATTTCTAGTTCTGCCGACTCCTGAGTTTCTAACGCTCGTGGTGGGTGCATGTTCGCAGTGAACAAGCTCCTGAAGAAGTACAAGTCGTCCAACAGCATGAGCTCCGAGGACACGAGCAGCAGCCCGTGGAACGTGGCGCCCGCTTCGAGTCCCGCAGAGACGGCGAGTCCCTGGGCCGTGTCCCCCTTCCAGACGACCAACCCGTTCAAGACTGCGGGGACGCCCCCTCCGCCTACGGAGACGGAACCGGAGCCGGATGTGGTCCACTCTGTCGTGATGGAGGACGTCCCAGCTAAGGAGGAGACGGAATCCGCTTTTGCAGCGGCTTTTGAGCCGCAGAAGGAGCAGGAGACGACGTCCGCGTGGACTGCGGCCCCTGCGAAGGAGGAGGAGCCGGCGCAGACGTCAGCGTGGGTTTCTTCAGCTGTAGAGGAAGTTGAGGAGCCCAAGCAGGAGGTTGTGGAGGAAGTGCAGGAAGAGGTGGCGCCGGAGGTGGAGGAGCCTACGACGAGTGCGTGGACGTCGACTCCTGTGAAGGAGGAAGAGCCTGCGAGTGCGTGGACTGCGGCGCCTGTCCAGGAAGAGGCTGCACTGGAGCCTGTTGTGGAGGAGCCCGTTGTTGAAGAGACAGTTGTGGAGGAGGAGGCCCCTGTCGAGGTTGCGTCTGTTGAACAGGTTGCTGTCGTCGAGGAAGTTGTCGAGGAGCCTGCTGCTGTGGAGGAGCCTGTTTCGACTTCTAGCCCGTGGACGTCTACCCCGGATGAGGAGACCACTACCAACGCATGGACTACTTCTCCTGTTGAGGAGGAAGCTGCCCCCGCTGTGGACGAGGTAGAAGCCATTGTTGAAGATGCTGAAGCGGAAGGTGTGGCTACCCCAGTTGAGGAGGAGGTTGTTGAACCCGTTGAGGAGGCTACTGTTGAAGAAACCATTTTTGAGGAAGCTGCCGTCGAAGAAGCGCCTGTGGAGACTTCTAGCCCGTGGACCGCTGCTCCTGTGCAGGAAGAAACAGTGGCTAGTCCGTGGACTGCTGCTCCAGTGGAGGCGCCTGCTGCTGCTGTGGCGGAGGTTGCCCCCGTCCAGGAAATTGAGGCCTCCGTTGTAGAGGAAGAGACCCCTGCACCAGTTGAGGTTGTTGAGGAGCAGGCACCGTCTCCTGTCGTTGAGGAGACGCATGTTGAGGAGGAGGCGACTAGCGCTTGGAACACGACGCCTGCAGTTGTTGTGCAGGAAGAAGTCGTGCAGGCACCGGTTGCGGTTGAAGAGACTCCTGCTCAGGAAGAGACACCCGAGCCTATCGTGGAAGCACCTGTCCCCGTTGTGAAAGCTCCGGAGCCTGTTATGGAGACCGCTGTGGAGGAAGTGGCTACCAGCGCCTGGAACACTACCCCCGTGCAGGAGGAAGTCCCTCCTGTTGAGGTTGCGCCTGTGAAGGAGCAGATCGCTGCTGTGGTCGAGGAGGTTGTGGCTCCCGTGAAGGAGCCAGCTGCTTCTGTCGTGGAGACCAAGGTTAAGGCGGAGATTCCTGTCGCGTCATCGGCCTGGAACACTACCCCGGTGCAGGAGGTGAAGACTGTTGTCACCGAGGTTGAAAAGCCGGCGCCATCCGTCCAGAAGCCTGTTGTCGTAGAAAAGGAGGCGGTCGTGGAGATCAAGGAGACGCCTGTAGCGGCTGTCAAGGAGGTCATCGTAGCCACGGAGACTGTGGTGGAGGACGCCAAGATCGACAAGAAGGCTATCGCGAACGCGTTCGAGGGGGTCGCCAGTTACAAGGTGGACAGCGTGGCCAAGATCAAGAAGACCCCGAGCGTCGAGGCCACTGCCGCCAAGTCCGCAGACGCCCCCGGTGCGTGCGGCGTTTGCGGCATCGGCGGCTGCAGCATCCAGTAGTTTGCTCTCTTACTTTAGTAGCGTTTCTCGAGTAATGGCGCTTCGCGTCTTGAGGCCGCCTCATGCGTCCGAGACCGAGTGTTGACAGAAGATACGTTTGTTTTGCCTTGACTCTTTTTGAGTGATGTAGCGTGTCAGAGCTGGATTCGCGCTGGCTTCAACGTGCTGGATACTTTAGCGCGTCTGTGATTGGCTGGGTTCGGACTAAAATGGTGTGTGCCACATTTCTGAATCAGAGCGGCTAAGATCTTTTGGCTCACTTCGCTCACTCGCAGATTCGCCTCGCACTCCGCAGCTTCAGTCCATCTTCTCTTCTCGACTATGTCCGACTCGCCGTGGAACGCCGCCCCTGTGCCTGGCCAGGAGCCTCCGCACGCCCCCAAGCCCGCCGCGCCTTCGAAGCCCGCCAAGCAGGAGGAGCACGTGGTGTGGAACGCCGCGCCCAAACCGAACGCCGGCGCAGCCGAGAAGATCAAGGACAAGACGCGACACGTGGTGGAGGACGCCAAAGACCTGACGGCCAAGGTCACGAGCACCGTGGAGGGCTACAAGAACGACAGTGTGGCCAAGGTGAAGAAGATTAAGGAGGAGAGGAAGGTCGCCAAGGAGGAGAAGAAGGCCGCCAAGAAGGAGCACAAGGCCGAGGAATCGGCGGGCGCCTGCGGTATCTGCGGCTGCACCGTCATGTAATTTCTCCTTGCTGGATGGAGGGGGATTTCTCTTGTTTCCCCTCTCTCACTTGAACACATTTTTACAGAGATGGCTGAGGTAGCAGTAGCCGTAGGCTCGTGTAGAACCTCTTTACCTCAGCTGTTCGTCGCGTCTCGACGTCCGTTGCTTTAATCAACATGCCGTAGCTGCGCTTTGTCTACTCCGTGTCGTCTTTCAGTTCTTTTTGCAGTAGGATGACGTGTGCGCTGCCAGCAGCGAGCTTGAGGACGGACTGACGTAGCCAGAGTGGCTGCACCAGTGATTTATGGGGGCCCCAGTACTGGACACTTCCGTCTCGACATTGCGCGAGGGTGAAGCGGTGTCCACATACCACGGATAACACATCCTGGGCCTCATCACTCACTTCTGAACCTGCTGATACACCCACGGCACGAGGAAGCACTTGCGTTGTTGTCGAGACTTCCGGGCCCTACGGAACATGAGAGTGTCAGGAGCGTTTCGGCGGTGCCGTACTGCGTCAAGAACGCACCAGTTGCCCATCTTTTCCCCAGCCCCACGTGTAGAGATCACCGGACGCCGTCAGCGCTGCGAATGTTGTGAGGTTAGACAGGAAGCAGGGCATCCTGAGCAACGATCTCGTTCCTTACCTGCCGTGTGCCAATTGCCGCACGCGACCTGCACGATCTTGCTGTCGAGGCCTTGCAACGCGTCTACCATCGTCGGCTGACGTTGGTTCTGTGTGGATCCGTGTCCAAGTTGGTTGTACAGGCCCCAACCGAAGGTGAACAACTCCCCCGTCGTCGAGGCCATTGCACTGTGTGCCCACCCTGCAGCGATACGCTGGACACGGACATCGGACGACAAAGTCACGAGTGTTGGCGTGTGAAGCTGCTCCACCTCTAAACCAACACCCAATTGACCGAACTTGTTGCATCCCCACGCCCACACTCGCCCAGTTGCATCAATTGCAAGTGAGTGCATTCCACCAGCAGCGACGATCTCCACAGGTTGCGATCGAGTTGGGAACTCGACGATCCTGGGAACACGCACAACTTGCTCCGTTTCAGCCAGAGCAACTTGTCCAAACTTGTTCCAGCCCCACGCCACCACACGCCTAGAGTCCGTCACCACCAGCACATGATTCGAACCGCAGCTTACGGCTGTGCATTGCTCCGATATCTCCATCTTGACTTGACCATTCTCCACCACAGACAGTTCGCCATAGAATGCGCTTCCCCAACCGACCACGTCCCGACTGCCAGCCACTATCCCAACAGTGAACGTGTCTCCTCCGTCTACAGCCACAAACAATTGACCTTGGGGAGCAGCACACTCGCCAAAGAACCCGTCGCCTCCAGAGCCCAAGCTCCGCACCGGAACGCACCGACACTCCATTTTCCACCAATCGCAATCGCCACTCACCAATCTTCCCAAGCAGAGGAAGAAGACTGAAAATGCAGCACTGTCACGACGAACACTCGGCACTTGGCGGCCATGACCACGACCACAACCACGACCACAACCACGACCATGAGGACGAGGTGGAGGATGCCAATGGAGACTCGCTCTACCCGTTCATTGACACGAGCAAACTGCGTGTGCTCAATGCACTGGACCCACAAGCCGCTTCCAATCCGTTCAAACCCTTCCACGAACGTCAGGACCGTTCGCGTTTCTTGGCCAGCAATGACGACGACCCAGAGATGATTTTGTTCATCCCCTTCACGGAGGCCGTGAGCATCAAGTCCATTTGCATTTCGGGAAGCGCCGGCGACGGAACGCACCCCAAAGCAGTGAAAATGTACAAGACTGTTGAAAGATTTGGAAGACTGAGACGAGAGTTTGATGAGAGTATTTGGTTGCTGCTGTTGCAGGTTCATCAACCGTGAAGATATCGACTTTTCCAACGCCAACGAGCTACCGGCACAGCAGAAATTGGATTTGGTTGAAGATGACACGGCGAATATCGACTACCCACTTCAGTATGGCTAATTTGTAGGCGCAAGAGGGATGGATGAGTTGTTTTTGACCGGTTTGGGTTGTTGTAGAGTACGCAAGTTCCAAGGAGTGAGCAGCTTGACGCTATTCTTTGAGGACAGCTACGGAGGCGACGAAACGAAGATCTATTATATTGGCCTCAAGGGTGAAAACAAAAAGGTGCTTAGGTTTTTGACGCGTTGAAGTGCCAGCAGCATTAAACTGACATCGTGCTTGTTGCCTTCATCTGCGAATAGTGGCGTCATGGCGTAGTGGAGTGTGTGTATGAGGCTCGTCCGCAGCCAACAGACCACAAAGTCAAGGACACGATTGGATCGACGTCGCTCATCTAATCCATGAGCGATTGGGCGACCAGCACTATCGGTCTTAAGTTTTCTAGCGTCAACACTCAACGCTCAGGAGTCTGGGGAGATCTGCAAGGGCTTCACTGCTTGTTGCTGTAGCTGCTGAAACTCTAACAGCGCTTGCTCTGCCTGCGAAGCCTTTTGCTCCTCTTCCTTCCGTTTCTGCTCGAGTCCGTTGAGCATTTCGAATAAATCTCGCGCCAATTCATTTTGTGCGGTGCATGCTGGTGTTGTGCTTTCATCTGGTTGTGTGGTTTGTGCTCGTTCGGCACCATCGTCATTCACTGCAGTGTAGTCATCAAGCTGCGCCTGCTCATTATGGTTGAGTGTGCCATTTTCGTCCGATTCCTTTTCTTCCTCGCATTCAGCAAGCCCCAGTTCTGTAAGGCTCCCAAAGTCGGAAAACGATTTCTCTTCCGATTCATGACGGGACCGAAAAGTAGGCACTTCGTCGTTGTCTTCTTCCTCAATATTATTTGCGCTGACCCGAGTAGACTCAGCAAAGCCTGGATCAGATAATCTCTCCATGCTGTCTTCGTGATGTATGGTACTTGTACTGAGTTCCAAGGACGTAGGAACGGCCGATGGGAAATGTTTTGTGCGTTCATCATGCAGCGTGGAAATCTCCGATGCGCTGTCAATAAATGTTTCCCAGTCAAACGGCTCGTTTTCAGCTGTGGTATTGTCATCATTTTCTTCGAGCTCTCTGGAAGATGTACTAAGAGCTCTTGAAACCGCATCCAACTCTCTAGTATCCCCTCCGACACTTGAACGCGTGTAGCTTTGTCGCTCCGAAAAATGCACTTTATAACTTGTAGTCGACGCGATATTGCTGTCTGCTCCAACTTCTTTCGAAAGATTAAAGTGGCTTTCCTCCGCTGAAGCCGACGAATAGAACGATCCATTTGACACAGATAATTGGCTTCTTGATAGGGAAGAGCCTAATGCAGCGCTTGCAAACTCCCGATCATCGTCGAACATTCCGTCGCTCCATTGTGCATCATCGACAGGCACGAAGCTGCTAGCTAAGCCACTGGATCGACCTGAAAGGGGTGCCCCAGAACTACCCCTCGCAGTTGATTGACGCACACTTAAAGACTGCGCAAGTGACTGGTCTCGCTTTTTAAGTTCCTGTTTCAGACGGTCAACCTCTCGTCGCAACTTTTGCTCGCTATCCACGCTGTCTTTTTGCAAGCGGTTTAACCTTGCCGTGTACTGAGCGCGAATGTCGTTAATATCCTTCGTCTGGAGCATTGCAATTTCAGATCGCAGTGCTTCCGCTTCGGACTCCAAAGCTTGACACTTTTCGAAGAGCTCATCAATCTGCTCCGCGAAGGCATCCTTCGACTCTGTCGTCTCCTCCAGCAGTTCCGACAAACGATCCCGGTCGGAGCTCAGACTGCTCACCTGTCCGTGCAGACTTGCATTTTCCTTTTCCAAAGTCGCGATCTGAGCATGTGCCTCTCTAATGCGGTTGCTAACCACACTCAATTCTTCGTCCTTGGTTTTGTCGTGTCGCGCAAGAGCTGACTCCACTTCATACAGCTTCCTCTCCAAACTCGAGTGCAGTGCAGCACGCTGCAATATCTGCTTTTCCAGCTGCTGAATGTGTTTTCTATCTGCCGCCACTTTGCTGTCATGTTCTCGCTGTGTCTTCTTAAGCAGGAAGTCCAGCTCTTTCCGCAGTAGCGCCTGGTTACGCACTTCTTCCTGCAGCGTCTCGATCTTCTTGGTGGCTTCCTGTAACTTCTCGCCTCGAAAGGCTACAATTGATGGCGCCAAGTCCATTGCATGACTTGTGTTCTTCTTACAGCAGTTGTGCCACACAAAATGGGAACTTCCTGTCGTCTTCTTCTTGGAGGAGCCTCGAGAATGCAGCAGATCGTTTCGTTCCTTGACTACCTGGGCGGCGTAGCGCTCCAGAAACTGCTTCTTCTCTCGCTCACCCGCCGCCTCTCGAGTCAGCAGCCGCACGTGGCTCTTCACCTGTTCCATGTCCTGCTCCAACGTCGACGCGTGCAGTCGGAGGTGCGTCGTCAGCATCTCCATCTCCGTGTAGCGCGGCAGAATGTTTAGCACGTAGCCCAGCAAACGCTGCGGGTCCGAGGTAGGAGGCACGGGAGGCAGCTCCAGCGCTGTGAGCGTCTGCTCCACCTCATGCCACCCGCTCGCGTCCTGCTCGGCTGGGGCGGAAGCAGTCGAGTCCATGCGGTCGATTGATGCTCGTCAATTTGATGTGGAAGACACATTTCCACAATTCATTTCTGAATTGACCCTCGAAGTTGAAGTGCAAGACCATCACTCTGCATCCATTCCGCACTGAGAGTGCGCACTCTCCAAGACGCCATGGACGACGACAGCCGCATGAGCGAGACATCGAGCGTGCGCAACCGCGGGCAGCGGCGAGAGGTTGAGGCGATGAGCGAGCTGGGTGGCGGTGCGGACGCGGCCTCGGCGGCCCACATCCGGCCGCAGCTGCGCTGTAACGCGTGCTGGGAGCCCATTCTGCCTGACGCGCAGTCCGCCGAGACGTGTTACCGCACGAGCTGCGGCCACTTGTTCTGTGTGCGTGGGCAGCTTCTGACGCGATGGTGTGGGAGTATGAGTGGTAATTGTCGTTTGTTTCGCAGGAGAAATGCGCGTACAAACACTTTGGACAGGGCAGACTACAGTGTCCTGCCTGCAACATTGGTACGTGGCGTTCGGAATCGATTCAAACTGGTAGTGCTGGAATAACGACTAGGATGTGTTTTTGTCAACCGGGGCAGACTTGAGTCAAGCGTAAGTTGCACGCGTCCTGGTGTCGAAGTTTGGACACGCTGGCTGACGAGAGCTTTCGTTAGGCGAGATGGGATCTCTGAGACGTAAGCAGATGAACATTTTGTGGAATTTGTTGCTCTTGTGTTTGCAATAGCTGACAGAATAACAGGACGATTCGTGGCGTCGCGGATTCCAAGGTACGTAGTTATAACATGTCATACTTCACGGAACTGCTACTGACGAAGACTTGACCAGAGGACGGAGGTGCTATTTCTCGACCATGGTGGTGATCTTTGTTTCTGATGTTGGTGCGGGTGGAATAGGCGATTTGGGAAGAGATGATGGCAGATCCGTCAGCATGCTTCGGTAGGGTGTCGGTGCTGTGGGATATCGTGTTCGTGTATCTGACTCCAGCATATCATTTGAGTAGAGCACTTCCAACAAGCACTCGGTATTGTAGTTTGTTGTTGTATGGACAACCACATCACTGGATTTACAATTTATTGCATGCATGGATAGATTTCATCCTGGTAAGCAGTTTGTCCAGATTACTTGTCCTGACTCATTCGATAACACTTTCGATTGCAGTTTCAGCTAGCTCAAGATTCGTACAGGTAAGTGCTGAGCTATTCTTTGTCATATAAGCGGTTGTACTTACCAATTTTTGTAGACAGGTGAATTATCTCATCTCGAACACCTTCAGTTCCGTGTAGCGAAGCTCAACGTACATGACATGTTTTTCAGGAAGAAATTAGACGCCAACAAGGTTCGTGCACAATGAATGTCCAAGTCATGATAAAAAGATGTTCATTTGTCAACGTCGGCGCAGCTGAGGAGCAGAAGGCCTTCCAAATTCAGCATGGAGAGAAGTATATACAACTAAAAAATTACACAGACCAACTAGAAGCGGAGCTCAGGGAAACAAAGTCGAAGATGCAAGCACTGACAGCTTCAAACGATGAATTACGAGAGGTTGGTACTCGTCTTCTGATAGTTTTGGTGCGGCAATTTTGGTTCAAATGTGCTTGTACGCCGACCAGGCCTACAAAGAGAAGTCGCGAAAATGCCGCAATTGGGAGAAAATGGTAAGTCCTTTATTACCGTGGGATTGATAAAAAATGGCGTATTGACTTTGGTTTTTCTAGTGCAAGACCCTAAAAGCCCAACCGAATGCTCGTCAATTTCCGTCACCAACCCGTTCCACAATGGGAATGCCACAACAAGATGGCGGAGCTCTCGTAGCGCAAGCTAGTCAATTTAGCCGACCTGCGATGCGCCCTATGGCCTCTAGACCATACGCAGTTGATGCATCTAGCTCGTCAATGCGCAACCCAATGGCGAACATGGGCAGACCCGAGACACCCCGTGCAATTCAGAGACCGAACGCTGGCATGTTTGACCGGTTCGCGAGGCCTCAAATTGGTATGAACAGGTGCTAGGGAAATTTGTGCAGATAGTCGCTAACCTGATTTTAAATGCAGGTGTGTCTTCACGTCCTTCTGTTCAACCGTTGGGAGGGCAAAGAACTCGAATTATGCGACCGAAGACCCCGCTGCAAGCCTCACAGCGAGTTGGGTTTCTCTCCAAAAGGTACGAGGTTTTGCTTATACACATTTAAACATTGCTGCACTAATCTACTTCATGGCAGACCCACTTTCCGCATGTGAAAGGGATTCGCTGTCTTTCGTAGTTGAAGTAGTTTTTAGTTTGTCAGGATGTGAGCTGACACAGGTCTATTTTCAATGCACCGAGAGCTGGCAGTTTGCCAGCTCCAAGAACGACACGTATGATGAAGCCAATATTCTCACCTGGTAGTGCTATTCAGCGAGCAAGGCCACAGTTCGCGCTGTCTGCTGTGGGTGTCGAGATAGATCGCAAGCGTCCAACGAAGCTTCCTCCGAAATCTGTGCCTACTGCTCGAGCTGAGCATGTCATTCCGTTCGATTTTGAAACAATTCTGGAGGCTGTAGATTGTTTGTCCGTCCTGGGTAGCAGTGGCAGCAAAGTTGAGCTAACGAGTTTGAGTGCGGAGCTAGCCGATTTCCAAGATCTTGTTGCGGAGCCAATGGCATCATTGTCAGATGAAAAGCATCTTGGTCGGAGTATCACCGAAGGTGACATTAATGCAAGCGCTAGGTCAAGCCGATCACCGCTTTCGTTGGGCCCGTTAAAAGCCCCACCACCAGGATCCAAGGTAAACTGGAGGCAAATTATAACATCGCTGCAATAGGGAATTAAAGACGCACACTCGCTGACCTCTTTGCTGTTGTGATTTTTTATGCTTAATGCTCAGAAAGCAAATCGTTTATCCCTGGCACGACCAGCTCCCCGTGTTGCTCAACGATACCAGTACGCGTGCTTCCATGACAATGCAACCAGAACTAATCTGTCTAATCCTATGTATGATGGTTACGAAAAGACTTCGTGATCCCGAAGAACTGATCGCAGAAGCATCTGAAAGGCGACGGATTTCGGATGAGGTATTTTCTTGCTTCATCTAAACCCCTTTTCGACAGTGCCGTTCTTATTTGCTAATTTTCAGCAAATGCAGATTCTAGAGCTACAGAACTTGCGTAAAAGGAAAGAGGAAGAGCTCGCAAGAATTTACAAGCGCGAGAAAGAGGCTGAAGCAGAACGGGGTGGGCTTGATTTCTTCATTGATACTGGTTACTCGAAGAGTACAAACAGGTTTCCCGTTCGTGTTGTGTGTTAGCGCAAAATCTCAAGGTCGTCCGAACTTACACTGCCCCCAAGAAGCCTAGTGCATGTGATCCACCATTCACCAACGAGCTGCTACAACAAAAATAAAAGTGTGCTGCGCCAACAGTGAATAGCAAAATATTTTTCACTGCTCAGATACTTGAAGTCTCCTACAGAAACGCAACACTATGGGAACGACACTTTGTACGCCACTAGCGCACACGGACGACTCCGTGGCTGCTTCGATCGCAGCTTCGTTGACCGTCGCCTTAATACTCTTGACCAGACGAAAAAATAAACTAAATAGCAACGCGGCGATATGGACCGTTGAGATGACCAGCACATGTAGCGAGAGATCACATTGAATTCTCGCTGAAGCATACGGCGGATGCGTCTGAAGGTGGAAGGACACCAATCAAGACTTGCTCCATAATAGATAGTAAACGGCCAGCTTATGCCACGCGCTTGTTGATCGCGCGCATGAGGTCGCCAATATGTTTCTGAACCGAGGCCGCCCTCGCCACCAGACGTCGAAGAGCCTGCGTGAAGTCGGCGTTCTGCTGCTTGCCCACATTAGCCAAGATCAAGGTCGTTCCATTCGTGCGGATCTGCTGTGTGGTCCAGGTCAGCAGTTGCATTTCCTTCAGCACACGCACAGCCATCGTCGAGAAGGAGGGCATCTGCATGCAGCTCTCAATTCCATCTACCAGAGCTTCAATTTCCGCCAGTTGTGACGCCAACGTTGTGTATTCTGGGTCTGTCACTCGTTTCGGAGGCTGTGCGCGCACCAAAGCAATCTCGGCATTTCCATTTGCTTGTCCATCCGTCAACGCCAACCTCCCCATGCGTCCATTCAACGCATCGTTACCCACCGACGCCCCTCGTCGAAAGTGAAACCTCACTCCGTCATCCTTCCTCGTCCGGTTCATCTCCGGACTCGACATTTGCGGTCTGAAGACTCGCGTCGCTCGCTCCTTCTCCAAGATGCCCATCATCTTGGTCTCTTGTGGGGTAGCGGCGTTCGTCGGGTTATCCGACAGTCTGGCATGCTCCGTCTTCCTCAACGACTCGGCAGGGTACGTCCTCCGTCCTGAATACAGCAGCGACGCGTCCTGTGTTTCGTTCACCGCAGCAAGTCCCGGACCTGTGTCTCGCCTCGCCAAAAAGCTCTTGGAAATCCTAGCTTCCAATCTGTCGGTGGCCGAGGACCCGGATCGGGACGAAAGCGGCGTGTCGAAGGCGTCTGTGAGTCGCTCGGTGCTGGCCATGGACGCGTCTTCGTTCAGCATCGAGCGCACGTCGAACGTCGAGTCTGCAGCCGCTGAAGGTCTGGAGACGGCTCTGGGGGGCAGCGATGCCGCGTGATTGGCGCGCGATTGAGCACGCAGCGACTGCAGCATCCGCTGGGAGACTGTGCGCGGCGCAGGACGTGGCGGGGGCGAGTGACGCGCCTTAGGCGGCTGCTGCAGTTGACGCGCCTCCATTTCGGCGTCGATATCTCGTTCCACGACGTCAAAGCCCGAGGAAAAGTCGTCGTCTTCGTCGTCAAAGTCGTAGGCGGCCAACGGACCGGCGGCCATTGGCTGGCGGAAGTGCGGGTGCGGGTAGTAGCCGCCTGCGAGCGAGTCGTACCTGTGCAAGTACGCGCTCATTGAGGCTGGTTATCAGCTTGGAGCTTTTTCCGTTCTGAAGGAAAATGGCTCGGCGATTTGACTGGCGACATCAATGGGAAGGAAACCGCAGCCCTATTAGCGCTTTTACAGCCAATCGGAAGGGTGGGATATGCTTTTTCGCCAATGGAAAGGATGCGCGCCTGTCGCTACGACGACCGTGATCAGACGGCTGTACACCGAGTCACGAGCGTCCGGTCGAACCGCTGGCAATCTGCAGCTGGAGGTCGCTGGTTACTACGCAGCAAGATGTAAGTGCAGCTGGAGAGGCGAGCGCTTTGAGTGCCACCTGCAGTGAATTGCTATAGAGAGAGTTGCGAGAACTTCTCCAGTATTGATTCACAGCTTCCACTTCGAGACGGACGCAGCTCGCATCGCGTTATCGTCCGGCTATACTGGCCCGACGTAGCGAGGCTCTCGAACCCATTCGTTTCCTCGCTGGCCGGGCTCTCGCAAAGAGCATGAGCGGCAGCCTCGATAACAATCGATGTCGATGGGCTTTGCGGCGCCATTCACTGCGTCTTGCTGCTCGGATAATTAATTATCATGACCGGCCACAAGGACGCGGACTACTTCTGAGTGCGTTTTGAAGACTTCTGAGTGTGGTACTCAGAAAGCTCGGACAGTGGTACTATCTGTGTACATAGACGGGTCGTGCCTGCTGAAATGTGCACTTGCTCAACAACAGTGCACTCTGCCTAACTGTAGCACTTCTTCAGACTGAAGAAGTGATACAATTAGGCACATTGTATAATTGTACACAAAAGCGCAGACTGTAGCAACAATAAAAAAACTTAAAATTCAATGTGCAGACTCAAGATTAAACTCACGCTGTGCTCTTGGCACTAGTTGTGTTCTTCACTACTTCTGTCGGTACTGAGATGAGTTGAACAAAATCGATCGAGATGACACTATTCCGTTGTCACTCTGAATGTGGTCAAACTATCCCCCCTTTGTCACGTGTACGAATGCTCGCGACACCATCGCACTCAAAAGAGGCCCTGAGCAATCAAAGTTAGCCAGGTTTCGCTCACAAAACGAGATAATTTACCTTCGCAAATGTGTCCGAACGGAGTAGTCGCAGCTTCTTGGGCCGAAAGGGCTAGGACACCAGGAATGGAGTCATTTAACACAACACCAGTCTTGGCTCTCTTGGATGTGACACCACATGTCTTAATGACACCATTGTGTGACTCGAGAGCATTTTGGGAGGGTAATATACCGGGTATTGCGCAAGTTGTAAACCACTTCGACCAGCGTTCGGCAAGGTATATCGCCTCAAACCAATCTGCGTACGTATTCTCATTCTGCTTTCTCCAATACGCCACACATTTCGTCGCAATCGCTGTAAACTGCTCGGGCGTGCGAGCACTATGCATCTGCTTGACATTGACAACGATGTTACTTGCGTAAAATCGCTTATCTCGTAGCAGGCCGGACTTCTCCCTGCACTTCCGGGCCACGTGCGCGTAGCAGTCAAGCAAGTCAACGCCAGGCCACACAGCGGAGTACGCATTGGCGATGCTGGCTGAATGATCTAAACTGCCAAACTTGACGTCCAAGTCAATACCGAAAAAAGTATGCGCGAAGTGCGTCACGGCTCGGAACAGCTCCTCATATGCACCCTGGTGCTCAGATCGTACAAACATGTACGCCCACGGGACGAAATTTTTGCTGTACTTCCCACGTGTGTACCGCAACCGA
>KV742841.1:0-12802 GCA_000468175.2 Phytophthora cryptogea
TACATTCGTTCCGAGCGGCAATATTTACAAGCGCCGCCCCTGCAGCAGCCACAGTAAGTCAGTAAAGAGAGAAACAATCAAGCAGCACGAAGACTACTAAGGTGGAAGGCAGCGTAATGGCAACTACGGTATGATTATTGCATGTGTTGGGCCAGGAGGTTGTTCGCGAGCCGCTGCAGTATCTCTTGTTGGCTTTGTAATGCACTTTTGAGCTCACTCATCTCAGCCTTAAGCTGCTGAAGATGCTCTTCGCTAGCATCTGCACGCTTTTGCTCTCGCTTCAACGCCTCAACTACCACAGGCATCAACCGTGCGTAGGCTACATACTTGAATCCGTCTCCGTCAGTCGACACGACTTGAGGCGCTGCCAGCTCCACTTCCTGGGCAATGAATCCTAACTCACGTCGACCATCGTGCGGGAATTTGTTTGGAAACTCGGCTGAGTTGTACGCGTACTCGACTCCTCGTAGTTGAGCCACAACCTCGGAAGCGTTGCTAATCTGGTGAACATCAACTTTGAATCGCTCGTCCGATGCATCCACGTATGCTCCGGAGCCCATGACTTGGCCATCCACAGTCACACTTGCCCCAAAAAAGGCTTCATCTTCGACAAAGAGCTCACCTTGGATTTCAACCATCTCAATAGCTGTCATGTTCACGTTGCTGATGTGTCCACCGATAATGTCCACACTACGCAGCTCACTCTCACTCATATCAATGGACCCACGGATGCGATTCGCCTCGATTTTGTCGGCGCTTAATGTGCCTGATGCAGTCTCGAAGCGTAGACTGTCATGCTGTTCTAGGACACCGCCTTTGCCGTATACGGCTACAAAACCAGATCGCTGGCCTGCAACCTGCACGGACTGTACAGAAAGTGTGACTTCACCCAAGTTGAGATCGTTCGCAGCTTCAAATGTTTTCACACCTGTGAGAGACGACGTGTCAAAAGCTGCAGCCGTCAGAGGACGCCACACCCCGCCATCAAACACGAAAATTGCAGCTGCTCCTGCCGCGACATTGAGTTCGCCACCAAGCGGTTGCTCGTCGTCGTTCTGGATGACAAGAAGTTGTCCGGCATATGCATGCTCATGATCAATTCGAGCAGTGTTAGTCGAGACTGTTCCATCACTTGTAATTTGGACGTAGCTGTTCGTGCTTGGTACCACGAAATTATCCGACGCACGAATTTGTATATTCGAGAACACTGCTTGTCCTTGCGAAACTAGAGCTCCATTCGCAATAATTCGACCACCGTGTGTAGTAGTGACATCTCCACTCGTCTCTAAATTTCCTAGCGAATCAACCGAAAACACATCGTCTGCTTGGGTCGCATCGCCTCTAGACTCGGAAGATTTAAAGGCCTCGAAAACACGGAAAGGTGGCGTGCTGCGTTGTTGGACAGACAGGTCGAAGCTCAGTAAAGCCCCTGCAAAGTTAGCGTTAGTTGAGGCAACTCGAAGCGTTTTCCCGTTCACTTGATTCGTTTGAACTGTCAGTCCACCATCTTCAATAGCGAAGCCATCTCGAGTAGTAAGGCTTCCAGACTCGACATGAATGCCACCAGACTCCACGCGTAAGCCACCAGACGTGATTGTTTGACCCCCAGATTCAATAGTCACGCCACCTGCAAGTACGTGCACTCCACCACTGTGCACCACAGTGGAGCCCGAATCAAGCACTTCAAATACCGTACTGTCACTGCTCCTACTGCCCTTCACCTCGATCAATGGGCTCGAAGGCGACACCCCATCGCTGCTATCACGTTGCAGTAGAAGTACTGGTCCGGCAGGTGCAGCAAGGGTTGTCTGTCCATTTTTCAGACTCAATTTACCAGAGCGCACAGCTAGATTGCCACTTTGCACCTCTAAACCTCCACTCATAACCTTAACTCCATCGGAAAGCACCTGAATCCCACCGCGCTCAAGTCTTAGACCACCTTTTAAAATCTCCAGACCACCCCCGTGGATGATAGTTTGTCCTGCACCGCTAACCCGCAATATCGGGCCTTTTGGTTGAGTGATGCGGAAATAATCTGGCAGCATTGAGAGCTCAGAAGTCGACGCCACTGCCAGTCTCTCAATATTAAGCAGCGCTGCGCCACTGGTAGAGGATTCAGTCGCAATTTGAAGCTGCAAATGAAGTGGTGAGTCCTGCAGCCTTGCACGCCCATCCTTCATCTCGAATATTGTGTCTTTTTGCAGCTGCAATGCACTACCACCACTCATGTACAGTCCCCCATTGCGCAGTTTCAACGAACCATGGTGCCATGTAGTATCTCCACGACCATTCATAGTAAACACAGCTTGGCCACCTACGTCAGCCCGCACAAGTTGAAAATCAGAGGACAGATCGCGCGTCGCAGACAAATGCAATACGTTGCCCTTGAAGAATGGCCCTCGAGCAGGCGCGTTCAGTGTATCTTCGTCATCGCGGTTGTTTCCACAGTGATCACCATAGAAACCCTCATGACACGCGCAGATCCCTGTTGCAGGATTGCAGTCACCGTGCCCACTACACTCTTCATACGACTTCACATTGGCATCTGTAACGTCTTCAAACACGCACTGAACAGATCCAGACGGGGGCGAGAGTTGAGCACTGGTTGCATCGCACCAGAATTCAGACGCCCGCGGGTTTCCGTCATGATAGTACAGGTTATTCATGATGGGGAAAACTGGGAATGAGCGCAGCGTGATCTCAAATGTAGCTGTGGAGGGTCTTTCGAACGACACTCGCTCGCACGCCTGAGGAAATTAAAACATTAGAATGAATATAATCTAGCAGATAAAGGCGAGTGAAAATGGTGTACCAGGTCTCCGAGGTTTTGAAAACGTCGGAATATGGTAGTGCAGCCGTCACTTGTCACTTGCTCGAGCGGCATTTCAAACTCAACAGTGTGGGCATGGAAAGTGACTGTTAGAGCCCCACCACTGATAGATACACCCCCACTCGTCGAAACACGCAGACGAATCTTCTTATCTTCTTGCTGGGACGACGTTGGATTGGTACCATACGGACACATTTCTGCAGCAAACCGGCACAACATTAAGAGAAGACAAACAAGAACATGGTTAGCACCTAGCACAAAAATCTAAATGCTTTGAGAGATCCATACGCACTTCTGGAACAGTCTGGGGAATTGTGGCCCCACTGACAATTACACACATGCTCTCCCTGGTGGTTGATAGCGCACGAGCCATGATGTGAGCACTGGCTCCCTTCACCGGGGCAGTGCGTCGCCTTGAGTTCTACCGCCTGTGCCAGTCCGTCCCCAATTTCCTGGATACGAACGAGAGTTATGGATAAGAAGCTCCAGGCCAGCAAGAGAGTAGCTCGCATCCATAAGCGTCGTCCTGTCATTGCTGGCAATCGTCAAATGCGAAGATCGCGATGCTTGTCAAGCGCAACCTTTCGTGAAAGATACAGGAGTGGTCCACGTGAGTCGGTGACGGTAGAGTGCTCGAAGAGACGTCCGGTGGCGCACATGTGTCGATGGCTACATATTAATACCTGCGAACGATACATGTACGGCCATTTTCGACAGTGTGGCCCAGCTACGTGGGCTAATCTTCATGACATATCCTAGAAGAAGCTGATTTTATTCAAGTACTCGCGTCAAGAAACAATTAGAGAATGCCAGCTTATATATTAGGGAGTTCAATCCTCTATTGCCGAGTAGGTGTGGCGTACGATTTCGGTGTCTCGGGAATCCTCGCCGGTTTCAATGTTCCTACGACATCCGACGGCTCTGAAAGCAGTGAAACATCAGTGAACCCCGTTGACTGCTTCGTTGACGTGTTTCCATCTACCGAGGATTTTGTAGTGGTAAACAAACTTTTATCTGCTGTCGATTCATCAGCTTCGGCGGCCACCGCTTCATCCTCTTCTGGTTTTGCAGCGGATGTAGTGGAATCTGCTGAATCAGAGCGTGTCGCTGCTGGAGTGGCTTCGGGCGTGGGTGAACCCGAGCTCGATTCATCTGAGGTTGTTGGTGCGGGCGTGGGCTCAGCATCCTCTGGCGTATCGGGTGTCTCCGAGGAGGAGCTCTCCGCAGTGTCCGAGAAGTCTGAGGGTGCGGGTGTAGGCTCCGATGCCAGCGATTCAGTAGTATCTGTCTGCGCTGGTGTTTCATCTTGCTCTGATGCGTCGGTGGAGTCCAGGCTGGATGTGACTGTATATTTTGATGTCGACGCCGGAGTAGTCTCCGGCGCGGATTGATCTGTGGAGTCCGCTGGTATCTCATCATCTGCTGAATTTTCAGTTGTACTGTCAGATGTAGGTGCCGGTGTTGGCTCGTCGGGCTCGGACGAGTCTGAAGTGTCAGGAGTTGATTCATCGGAGTTTGATGAGTCTGTAGTGTCCGTTGGTGCTGGGGTTGTCTCCTCAGATTCGGACGAGTCTGTAGCGGATTTTGACGAGTCTGTCATGTCTGTCGGAGCTGGTGTTGGCTCCTCGGTCTCGGACGAGTCTGAAGTGTCCGTTGGTGCTGGAGTTGATTCCTCAGAGTTTGAAGAGTCTGTAGTGTTCCTTGGTGCTGGAGTTGTCTCCTCAGATTCAGACGAGTCTGTAGCGGATTTTGACGAGTCTGTCATGTCTGTCGGAGCTGGTGTTCGCTCCTCGGTCTCGGACGAGTCTGTAGTGTCCGTTGGTGCTGGGATTGGTTCCTCAGCTTCTATTGAGTCTGCAGCATCCGTAGGTGCTGGAGTTGCGTCAGACGTTGGTGCTGGTGTCGGCTTATCCGTGCCACAGGCGAAAAGCACCGTCACCTCCGTCACCTTCACGAACCAGCTTTCATCGTAGTGTGTATTTCCATCGAAGAGGCTTTCAGCATCGACACTTGACGCCGAATCGTCTTCTTCGTAGTCCCAAGTCTCGCACTCGTTTGCAGGCAATGTCGGGGCGGCTGTAGTGAGTGTTTCCCCGCCGCATCCGATGGACGGAAGCACACAGCCCCAAGTCTTGCCTGTCACCAATGCACACACGGCGTCTTCAGGTGCCACACAAGCGCCATTGGCATACGAAGGAAGGTTGTTGAAGCAGTCGGCGCTTGCTCTGTCGCCTTTCAGGGGACATGCCGTGCCTGGCGGGACGGGGTCGGCCGACGCACAGACCACGCCTCGGTCGTCGGGCAAGTCGTACGTGGCGTCGCCGCAAACGCTGACCTCCAGAGTGACGGAAGGCGCCGCGAGCGCAGCAACGACTGCTAATAACGAGGCTGCAAGAATCCGCATTGAGCTGCCTCTCGCCAATTTCGATGTGGAAAGTCCTGCATTGCCTCGCGCCAGGCAGCCCAGTCGTTGAGTCCACCCCATCCATGGAGAATTTTGTGCGAGTCGCCCTTACAAAACTCGATTCAGCAGGAGCACGCGGGGTGGCAACAATGCACATCTGAAGATGCAGTCTTTCGCGTGCTGCGCCGGGGCACAGCATTCTCTATGGTTGACCTTCGTGACCTGAGGTCACTGACCTCGCAACGATTTATTAGCGTACGCCATCTGATGAAGGCGCTTCGGCCATTTGGATACGCAGAACTCGGCCTCGGTCTCAGCACGATGAGGCGGAGACCACCGCAAAGGCCAGCCACGTTCAAAGCGAACCCCAAAAAATGGTCTGCCAACTCTACGCGATGCAAGAGAACGCGCAGCGAAAAGCGAGATCCCGCTAGGTTGGACTCGAGAGTTCTAGACCATGCGATTTCCGTCATTTCAATGAGTTGCTGTCATATTATTGTGATTGATACTAAGCTTAATAGGAGGTGTCTGTGACTACAACCTAGTAGCCCTTCGCTTTAATCGCCTCTAGACACACACTGCTTGGGGCGGGCATGGCTTGGTTTCACACATGGAGCGCCGCAGCGAGCACAGCTTCCCCCCGGCGCATTTTACTCCAGCACACGTCTCGGCACAAAACTTGGCATTCAACTCAAGCTCCATCATACACTGCTGTGAGCTTGAGCAGCGGTTTCCCCCACATGTCCTCCGTGAAGTGATGACTTGCGAGCACGGCTTGTAGTCGAGCACCCAGAGGTTCCCATTCGAGTGGCACCTGGCAGCGTTGAACAGACACGGGTTGGTGTACGTCTGGCCGTCGGACGCGCACACTGGGGATAGATCCTTGTTGCAGGTATTGCTGCATGAAAAGGTGGACGTACTAGAGGAGGAAGCCGATGCCGTGCCACTAAGACGCGGACGACTCGTAGTCTTGGGCACGTAACCTGGGCAAGCATCTGTGGCAGCGAGCGATAGGGTCTTGTTGCTGCAGGCGGCGTTCATATACAAACAGACGTTGAGGTACGTGACGCCGTTGGTTCCGCACACAGGCGAGTCTTCGTCGCCACAGGAGCTGTCACAAGGCGAAGTGGTGGTGGTCGCGTCCACGGAAGGCAGCAAGCCGTGAACCAGCAGCAGCATCGTCAACGTCAGAGCCGATCCCAGCGGCATCGAGTACGGCATTTTTCCTCTTGAAAACTACACGGATAATTATCTTCTGGATGTCATTGATGCATTCACACCAAAGCCGAGTCACAACAGAAATAAACAGCGTTCTTGTCCGACACAAAGGCACAGGTCTCCACAATAGGCATTCGACCACCGAAACCACTTCATCGTATGTAGCACACGTAATATGATGTCAGCAACACAATTAACCGATGCCAGTTGTCAATCAACCACACCCAACACTCGAGAGCCTTAAGGATCATGCTGCGCCATGTGCTCGCCGCGTCGCCGGCCTCCGTGCGTCTGCATGCCCAGCGTCTCCGCCACCTCAACACTCGCAACTTCTCGTCCGTGCCAGTTCTGCAGCGTGGCGATGGCTGCAAGTCTCTTCAGGTGGGCGAGACGTACCACAATTTCAAGCTGGAGAGAGTCGCGACTGTGCCCGAGTATGGTGTGGACGCACTGGAGCTGCGTCACGAGCCCACGCAAGCCAAATACCTTCATCTCGACGCTAAGGACCCGAACAACGTCTTTGCCGTCATGTTCCGTACACCACCAAGCAACTCGACGGGTGTGGCGCATATCTTAGAACACACGACGTTGTGCGGCTCCAAGCGCTTCCCTGTACGCGACCCGTTCTTCAACATGATTAAGCGCAGTCTCAATACGTATATGAACGCGCTCACGGGGGCTGACCACACCATGTACCCGTTCTCTACGACCAACGCCAAGGACTGGCGCAATCTGATGAGTGTGTATCTGGACGCGGCCTTCTTCCCCAACTTGAGCAAACTCGATTTTCTGCAGGAAGGCCACCGACTGGAGATTAATGAGGACAAGGATGGAGAAGGAGAACTGGTCTACAAGGGAGTCGTGCTCAACGAGATGAAGGGGGTACTCTCCGACAGCAATAACCTCTTTGGGACGAGGTTGCAGCAGGAAATCATGCGCGGCACCATCTACGAACATGTGAGTGGTGGAGATCCCAAGGATATTCCGTCCCTTACGTACGAGGATCTGCGTACCTTCCACGCCAAAAACTACCACCCATCCAACTGCTGCTTCTACTCCTATGGCGACATGCCGCTTACGGATCACCTAGCGTATCTGGACCAAGAGATTCTGAACAAGTTTGAGTACAACGCAGCATCAGCCTCTACGCATATTGATACGGAGGGGTTCAACATGCGGAAAGCAACATCGGAGAACCCACAGCTGATCGTTATTCAGGGTCCCAGCAGCAACATGAGCGGAGAGGCTGCCGATCCCAATACCAAGTTCTGCATGAGCAAGTTTGTGGACGTAAGCTCGACGGACCCATTCCCAACCTTCGTGCTGCGAATCGTGGGCTACCTGCTTACAAATGGACCGGCATCGCCATTGTTCAAGGCGCTGATCGACTCCAACCTCGCCCAAGACTTTTCGGTGGGCACAGGCTTTGATACTTCCACATACTACCCTACGTTTGGCGTGGGTGTAGAAGGTATTGAAGGAAGAAAGGATGCTGTGCCTACGATTCGTAAGGCAGTGCATGACGCTTTGACGAAGGTGGTTGCGGAAGGCTTTGAGAAGGAACGGGTAGCAGGATTACTGCACCAGTTAGAGCTGAGTCTTAAGCATGTGACAGGCAACTTTGGTTTACAACTCATGCACGGCATCAGCTCTGTATGGGCTCATGGTGGAGATGTCATGGAGAATCTTCAGCTGAACCCGCTTCTTGAACGCCTGAATGCTGAAATGGCTCGTGACCCGAAATTCCTTGAGAGCTACGTCCGCGATTATCTTATGCGCGATGATCTGCGCGAGGTGCAGATGCTGATGCTACCTTCTGAGGATTTTGTCCGTGACCAGGAGCGTCGAGAACATGAAAATCTGGCTGCTAAACTCATTGAGCAGTCAAACGCAGACCTGGACCGCATCGCTCGAACTACAGCGCAGCTTGAGCGTCACCAGCAGAAAGAACAACCCGTAGAATGCCTGCCTACGCTGACCCTTGACGATATCCCGCGCGTCGAGGAAGGCAATTTTGACCAGATTGACAAGACGCAGCTCAACTCGACATCTGCAGAATTTGTGCGGGTGCCATCCACCAACGAGATTTCGTACTTGCGTCTTCTCTTCGACATGTCTGCACTGCCACCGGCGTATCACCGATACATGAATGTGTTCACGACGGTTTTTGGATCCCTGGGCACCTCGCGCTACGCTTATGACGAACTCCCAACAGTAATTGCGAACTGCAGTGGTGGTGTCTCATGCTCAGCAATGACAGCGCCATCGCTCACAGATGTACACAGTGAGCCGAGCAAGCAGTCACTGTTGCTGGGCACGATGTGTTTGCCTCACAAGGTGGATGAAACACTAAGCTTGCTGCATGAACTGCTATCTGACACGCAGTTCCTGAGCGAAGAAAATTTGCGTCAGCTGCGCCTCATCCTTCAGAGTAGTGCTTCCACTGCGAGTAGCAGTATTTCGTCGTCGGGCGCCGCACTGGCAGGAACGCGTTCGCGTGTGGGCCTTACACCTGCTGGTGCCTATGACGAGATGTACAGCGGACTTACGCAGATCGAGCAGCTTCAAAAGTGGGCACAATGCTCCGACGAAGAGCTACGACAGATCGCTCACGTGTTACAGGATATCGCGTGTGTGGTTTTCTCACCCGCAAACCTACGCCTCTCTGTTGTGACGGAGGATAAGTTGCGCTCTCAAGTGGAGCAATCCGTGAAGTCGAAGCTGCTCGAGCCGCTGGCTGGATCCTCATCGAAGCCAGACATTGCGTCGCTAGCGCTGGCAAACGACGAGCTGAAGCTTCCGACTGTTGCGCCCAAAAACTACTTCGCGTTCCCGGTCTCGGTGAATTTTGTGGTGGAGACGCAGCCGTCTGTGTCATTTGCGCATAAAGATCATGTTCCGCTTACGGTGCTATCGCAAATTATGTCTTCGTGCTACCTCCATCAGCAGGTGCGTGAACAAGGTGGAGCATACGGATCAGGTGTCTCGCAGAACGAGGGTTCCCTTTCAATGAGCTCGCACTACGATCCGAACACATTCAAGACGCTCGATGCATACGCTGGTGCTCGTCAATGGGCACTCAGCGGTGAGTTTTCGGATCGCGACGTTCAGGAAGCACTGCTGTCAGTGTTCGCTAGTGTGGATGCCCCCAAGACCCCATCCATGAAGGGCCGTATGAGCTTCCTGCGTGGCATCACGAACGAAATGCGCCAGCATCGACGCGAGCAGTACCTGTCGTTGAAGCGCCAGGACCTTGTGGACGTAGCGCGCAAGTACTTTAACGAGGACGCACCTGAGAAACGCACCGTCATCATCGGCAAGGACGGCGACGACCTTTACGAGTTCTCAGACAAGGGCTTCGAGGTGCAGCGGTTTGCATCGTCGGCTTCATCGCAGCAGCAGGTTACCTAGTCCGTGTGGACTTCTCTTGTTAGAGCACTACATGTACATGTAGATCATGGAATCAACGCCATTTGCAACACGATCTCAAGCATAACTATATATTTCGTCTCGGTGCCACGCCTGCCTCGCCTTCCTTGGGTCGTGGTGAACGTACACACGCCAGTCTTCATCTGCCTGTCTTACTAGTAATTGCTGTTGTTGTTCTCCTCCTCACCCGAGATTGTGCGGCAAATGGGGCAGTCGAAGCGTGTACGGTACCACTCGTTGATGCAGTGCTCGTGGAAGAAGTGTCCGCACGGCGAGAGGACAAGTCGGTTGCCGTCCAGCTCGGCCCATTCACAAAGGCAAATGGGGCAAGAGTCTGAGTCCACGTGGACGTCGCGTGGATCGACGTACTTGAGCTGACGGATTGACCGGACGTGTTGACGCTCGTGATCAAGCGGGAACTGCAGAAACTCCTTTACCAAGAACCGCGTCGATGTGATCTCGCTGCACACCTCCACCTCTTGCTCGGCAGAGAGGTATTCGCACAAGGCGATGATGAACTCCTCGAGACCGGCGGTGCGACGGCCCACGAGCGACGAAGGATCTTTGAACATGACGATGCGACGCGGGAAGCCCACGTCCTTGAGTTGGTCGCGCACGGCGCCACACACGGAGCACCCGCACTGCTTCTTGTGTGTTGCCAGCCGCGCCAAAAGCCGTTTGCGCAGACGGTAGAACTCGGAGTAGCGTTTGCAGACAACCCACTTCTGCTTGTAGTAGTCGCTGGTGATCTCAAGGTGGTAGACGTAGTAGTTGCCCGAAGCGCCTCGCACCAGCACAGCCTGGCAGCGGATGGCGAGCTGCGTCATGGACTCCTGGTGGATGCGGCGGATGAGCACGCGCTTGGCGGCCACGCCGTGGTCGGCCACCAGCCCCACAGGCATGTCCTGGAAGCGCTGCTGGCCCACCGACTTGGCGGGCAGGCGGTAGCTGCCGGCCTCGGGCTTGGGGGCGAACTGCGCGCCGTAGAACGAGCTCATGTCGCCCTCCACGTCCTCCACGTCGATGGACTCGGCGGACGACACGGCGGGCGGGCGACTCGGGTGCTGATTGTCCTCGGGCCAGCGCACGCCGTGGCCGGCGGCGCCCTTGGCGTTGGGGCTGCTGCTGAACATGCTGCTGATGTCGTCGTTGGAGCTCGGGCTGTCCTCCAGCTCGCTGTCCAGCCACTCGACGTCGTCGTGCATCTGCGCCATGGTCCCCTCCGCTGCACTGTCAAAGCGAGTGTGGGAAGACGGCGAACTCGCTACTGTATCGAGCGGCCATCGGCATACAAAACCCAAGTGTGCGAAGGCCTCTTCCGTGCGCGATGTGGCGCCACTCTCCTGCTCTCGTATTGGCAAAAATGAAGCGGCATTGGTCGCAGATGATTGGATGAAAACAAGTGCTTGATAACGGATAGAGCGCTATCGGAGCTGCACATCAATCAACTGCCACTCGACCGCTACGACACCATGCCGAACAAAGAGTGCTTGACGTGCAAGCCGGGCGACGACACGCATCACCAGAGCGCCGTGGAGAACACGGGCTGCGAGGAGAGCTACCTGCGCGTGGACGGTGAGTTTACCGTTGCTGGATTGCCGCTCGATTTTTGTTTGCCGTTATTTCGCGGCTGTCGTCACAGGGCTCTCTGCTTACCGACGGATGGCCTGCTGTGTGTGTTTGCCAGCGTGCATGAAGCTCCACAACGGCCGCGTGTCGGCCTGCACGGAGGTGAGTTTGGCGGCCGGTACGTTGAAATGTTCGCGGCGCTGGCTAATGCGTTGTGGTCTGTGCGGCAGGAGTGGGAGAAGTTCCGCCAGTGCCACGACCAGGGCAAGCCCAAGAGCGGCGCCGCCAAGAAGTAAGTGAAGGACTGCACGTAGACGCATAGCTAAAGCACACAATAGACGTCTTTCAAACTGAAGAGCGTCGTCACCGACGGAGCTGAAACGTCTGCAGCGAGAAGAAGCCGTTGGCGAGCCGCCGGAACTCCACAGGCAACGCGCGCCGGGCGAGGTTGTTGGTCTCCGCTCGCCCGAATCAGCGCCACGCGCGTATCAGCCCCGCTGATTGAATCAGTGATTCAGCAGGGCCTGTGAGCGAGGGAGGCACGCGTGGGTTCGGCTGAGCTGGACTGGTGGTGGAAAGGCAGACGTCGGAAATGGTGGGTGGACTGCAACGACGACGTTGCTGGGCCAGCAATGCTGGGACACCAACCGCGGCGTTCGCCGAGCCTGCCGCCGACCAGCCAAACGGGGATCCCTTTGCGCATTCGAGCTGTTCGCAGTTGAAGCAAGCTTGCAAATCCAAGACCGCCGCGGGCTCAGTTGCGTCCCCGCCTCCATTTCGCTGGTGCTCGCTCGATGCGGGCCGCGTCGCCAATGGATCCCGGCGTAATCGGCGGCAGACGAACAGAGTTGGCGGGCGCTCTGCAGTGCAGAGTCTGCACGGCTTGATACTGCGGCTCGGCGACACTGCTTCGGCTTGCAACAGCACTTTTTGACCTCTCTGCGACTTGTGTTGGGACATCTACCAGCTGGGATTAGCTCGGGGGCGGACCGAAACTGGCGCAGGTGACAGCATTCGGTCAAGCTGGTGGGACGAGGGAGCCACGGGCGGCTTGATTCCTGTGCTGCCTTGGCTCGCAAGCAAGGCGCAACTCCAATCCCGAGCGTATATCACTATTGTCGACAGCGGCGGATCCAATATTTCGCCGGCAGCCTCCTCTACGGCCCACCTGGCGCTGCGATCGAGATCTGCAGCTGGTGAGTGCACTGGTCAGCGAGCGACGGCTGCCGCTGCGAACAGTCTCCTCCTTCCTGGGCAATGGCAATGCGTTCGGCGCCTTCCACGTTGGAAGATTTCTCCCGTCAAATGACTGCCTCGCCGGTTGAACCGCACTTAGTCGGGAACGCACTTAG
>KV742841.1:12852-29009 GCA_000468175.2 Phytophthora cryptogea
CGCACTTAGTCGGGAACGCACTTAGCCGGAGCGTCCCCGTTTCTGGCGCGGCACCTGTTCGCGATGATTACGCATTTGCGGCGGCGATTAGGGCCGGCTGCTTGCGGCGCCAGTTTGACTGAAAACCACTATGGGCTGTGCTGCCGCGCGCCGATTGGCCGGATTTGCTGGAAAAGTGGAGCCGCCTTCTGCGCTCACTATTGAATTCGCCGCAGAGGTCGGCGGCGGCGACGACGAGAGCTTTCAGGACGCCTCCCACTTTACGTTCCGGTGCCGCACCGCGCACCGCCATTACAGGAATCAGCCCCGCGACGACGGGTCCCTTCGCAACGAACAGACGTCAGCATGATTGTGGTCTTCGGCAGCTCGAACGCCTTCGGACGCGACGTGAGCGAGACGGAGATGATGGTGCTGGCCGGCACTGTCTTCGTGGTGTCCGTGCTGCTCGTGCTCGTGTACAAGCTGGCGCGCGGCTGGGACGACCTCGACAAGGACGACTTTGGCGCCAGCGTGCTCCCGCTGCACGGGCCGACCCGCGCCACGAACCGATGGGTCAGCAGCCGCAAGAACCACTTCGGGCGCCTCGGCACGATCCAGGAGAACGAGGTCTTCGCCTTCAGCGCCAAGATGCGGTAGACGCCGGCGGCAGCAGACGCAGGACCGACCGTCCAAGGTGGACAGCGCGTCCGCCTTGGAGCCAGGCGGTGACGACAGCCAGCACGCGCGGTTGAAGGGTGCGCTGGCGCATGTAGATTTAGATGACAGCCAGTATTTAACTCCGGACACGTCTGGACGGCGCAGAGCAGGCGGCGGGTGCGTCCCGCCGTCTTAGATGTCATATTTATCAAGACGTTTCGCGATTTTTAGCTCTCTTGCCTAGATTGAGTCTTCGCAGTTCGTGGAGAGGGTCTGCTGCCGCCGTTTCGAGCACGTTTGCACGGCGCACTACGTGAGTATCCAGCCGCCGCGAGTGCACTCGAGCCAACCACATCTGGCGCGGCATCTGGAGCTCGGCGACGGCGTCAGTATATGCACCATCTTTGGCAGCTCCTGAGCTGCCGTCGCGAATTGCGCTGCCATCTCGTTATGTCGTCAGAGAAAGGGGACGAGTGATCAAAAGCTTTGATAATCTGGAGCTTTGAAGTCGTCGGTGCACGAACATTACGAGAACCGACGCAATTAACTAAGTATAATATTTTAACAAAACTCCTCGATGGGCTATGGCACCCCGCCCCGCGCTGGCAGCTTCAGCAGCGCACGTAGGCTCTCCTTGGGCTGCGCTACATTGCCGTAGCCCTTGAAGGCGCTGTCGTGGTAAGCGCCAAAGAGCTGCGCCTTCTTCATCTCGGCCTCCACGATCAATCGGTTCACTGTCAGCATGGACGCGTCCAGCAGTGCTAGCTGAAGGCACCACACGAGGATCAGTTGAATGTCTTCGCGGAAACAAACCCAAGAGTGCCATGCTAAGTACCTGTTCTGTGGTGGACCCAAGTTGCTGTAGTGCCGAGCGCTGGAGCGCCTCCACGCTCTGTGTGACCTTCAGCTCGCAAGGCAGCTTCTCCTGCTCTTCTCCGTCCTCTGTCCTAACTTCGATCTGATTCGTAGCACTTCCAGCCTCCTCGCTGTCAGCTTCGCCGAACGCGGAAGACCTATCGGCTTCAAGCGTCGCTTTCATTTCTAACCACTGTTTTTCTTCCTCCTCAAGGCTGTGGAAAGTCAAGCGTTAGATGCCGACCGGCCAATAGTCCACCAAGAAGACCCACCTTTTGATCCGCTCCTCATGCGCTTCAATTGTTGCTCGCATTCGCGCATTCTCTGGGTTTGCAATCTTGATCTGCAGGTAGAAGGGGTCGTGTTAGACAACGATTTGGGGGGGGGCTGCCGTCGCAAGCGCTAGAGGTCGTACCGCAACGTTCCCCGGTGGGTGTTCCGCCATGAATGAGATCAGCTCCTGCTTCATCGTCTGCAGACTCGTCTCACTCAGCTGCATGATATCTTGACGCGCTGCCGAGTTAAGGAACTCCTTCCTCACTTTACGGAGCTCGCGCTTCGTTTGCCGCTGCACCATGTGATAGAGCGAGACTTGGTCCGCCGACATTTTCTTGTGCTTCATCTCCTCCTCGTTCAGAGCCTCGCGCGTCGCCTCCTCGCGTTTTTTCTGCCGCACAAGTCTTCGCATTTCGGCCCTTGCTGCCTTCTCCTGCTTGGCTCGCAGGGCAGCCGACACTGCGGCCGCATTCAGAGCGTGCTGTTTCCCAACGTCCTGTTCGTCGTCTTTCCTAACGCGAAACACAAACGTGTTGTCTTTTGCGGGTGTACCAGTCTTCCTCTTTCCTACTGGTGTGGCCTCTACGGGGTCCTGAGTGGCGTCCTCGTCCTTCTTGTCGCTGAACTTGAAGCCTCGTCGGGGTCTCCGCGTCGCGTTGCTGGGATCGGGAAGAGGCAAGATATGAAGCACAGTTAGCAAAATGGGGAGACCTAGAGAAGAGGGAGTGGTTCATACCTTGGTCCGACGTCTTTCCGGCGCCTCCGCTTCTCCCGGCGGACGACCAGCGAGGCGGAGGGCGCGGCGGCGAACGGCGTCGCCATCATTATCTGCGCTAAACTTTCGCGCTTCTGAGCGTTCTTTTGAATGTTCAAACCACCCGATTGGTCGAAGGGGGAGAATTTTGTGAGTTCGTTGATTGGTCAAACCCATAACTATTTCAACCAATCAGAATATAGTTGAAGTGGACGACTACAAGTCAACGTTAAAGTACATTTCATGGCTACTATCAATAAATACATGGGGAGGATCAGAGGCAACGCACACGCACGCATACACATTGCAAAGTGTTTGCTTGGTGGCTCGACTTCCTCCCGCTCGCAACGACACTCGACATTTAAACATCCATCAGCACGTCCGTCGGTCGCTTACGCCGCTTCAGCCTGGGCAGCTGCCGGCGGTGGCGTGAAATGCAACACGTCAATGGTGATATCGTCGTGGTAGTCCCTCCGGTTCCCCGGGAGGACGTTCTCCAGGTCCGCCGACGTCGTGCCATATATCCCGGCGATGCGCTGGAGCACAGCCTCGCGCAACGCTTGACTAACGTTCTGTACACCCTGGTCACGGAACTGACCCACAAGCTGTACAATTTCTTCATTCTTCAGTTCACCAAAGAGCCCATCCGATCCAAGGACGACAAATTCCGGTTTCCGATCCTTGAGATCAACTTGGAAAATGTCCGGGACGGCTACAGATTTCAACAACAAAACTGTGAGTGCAAAAATCGTTTAAAGCAAGCTCTCAACAGGGAACGCACCAGAAATGTAAGGTCGACGAAAGTTGCCGCGGATCCGCAGGCCGCGGGGCATGGGGGAACGGTTCACATCCTTCACCTTCATATAAGTATCCCCAATGGAGCGGGTCGGCTGCAGTCGACCCTTGACGTAGAAGTTTTTCTGTCCAATCTCGCACACAATGTCGTAGTCCTCTGGATACAGCGCACGCAGGCGCCGCTGCTCACGTTCCTCGTTTGCAGAGTGGTCGAAAGTAATCTGTTCCACACTGAGCGATCCATCCGGTTCGCGGTACGCCATTATGGCGCGGCAATCGCCGCAGCTCGCGACGTACAGCTTCTTCTCGATGACCAGTGCCATGACCGCACACGCCCCAACCGAACAGGACGACCACGAGCCACGTTCAAACTTGATTTGGCTGCGGCGCTTGAACTCCTCCTCCGTATCCTTGAATCCTGTAATAATTGAGTGCGCCACTGGCTCGTCGTTCTCAACCAAGTGGTTGCGGATGTTGCGGTACAGCTTCTTCTGCACAAAGTCCACTGCCTCTTCCCCGCCGTGGCCATCGTAGCACCCGCAGAAGAAGACGGGTGTCTCTGCATTTCTACCAGGGCGCGCAATGGAATCCAGCACGTACTGCGACCTGTCTTCGTTTCTGCGGTTTGCTGCATAGCTGTCCATGTCGTAGCGCCAAAACAGAGCAGCGTCATTGCTAGGTAGCACTTCAGAAACCTGTGGTGGAACAGACGTGATGGGGATCTCCTCCAGTGGGATCTCCTCGAGCTCCAGCTTCTCCTTCGTCCACTCCGGCTGGATCATCGCAAATAAAGCGATAAGCATAGCACTCCACGACGACTCTGGCGGCCGGGATGAGTCTGACGTGTTTACGGTGTTCTCAAGCGGGACTGTGCTTCCCACGGCCTCTTTAGCGGTGGTCATGGCTATCAAGGTGTCGGTGGGCTGGTTCAGCTGAGGCGACGCCAGCGCTGTGGCGTTTGCGCTGTCCTCGCTTGCTGACGCCGCCGCCGCAGCAGCTGCAGCCGCTACCGCGCTCATGGACGACGACGAGTTGGGCGCGGCGGTGGCGGAGCGGATTGCGGTGGTCTTGCTGAGCGAGTGCGTGGCCCTGGCTTGCTTCGCCAACGCTACGACGGCGCTGGAGGTGGTGGGCGTGACCAGCATTCGGCTGGGAGGGGAGGTGCGATTATTCCGCGCCTGCTGTTGCTGCTGTTGCAAACGATGGTGCTGGCGACGGGTCAGCGCTCGTTGGGTGCTGCGGTACCAGATGAGCGAGCGGTGGCGGCGCGAGCAGCTCAGCAGAGACATCTCCCACTGCCACGGGTTCAGTTCTTCAAAGTCGGTAGTGAGCTCAATCGTGCCCCGCAGTGTCGAGAGCGCCGATGGGCGGGGGTTTCCGGGCGAAAGTGCTTGTGGCGCACTTTGGCTCGCGGCGCTCTTCTTGTCTTTGGGTCACAGCGAGAAATGCGCGGAATACCCTGCTCAAGTGAATACTGGACGGACCAATCGACATAAAGAGGGTTTATGCTGAATGAACGGAGCAATTAAGTTATATAATGGGATTCGATGCGATAATGAAAACCGTAAATAGATTGGGGTATCTACTTATAAGTAGATCGAGCTTCGAATCTACTTATTCTTTGGTCAGGCGTAAGGAAACAAGTATTAAGAGTCCGAAGACGCATCGATAATTTATCTGGCTACTGCATATATTCATTCTTCAAAACGATGGCTCCTGTGCATGTGCGATGCCCCTGTGCAACCAAGACCTCGCAGCGTCGAGCATCCGGGCCCATATTAGCAAACGAGTTTGCCTTGAGCGTAGATACCCGGCTGTCAAGGCTCGACTAGAGGAGCATGATCAGCGGGGGAAGAGAGACTACGACCGAAGACACTACCACGCCCGCCGAGATGCGCTTCACGAACTCGCATGAACGCGTTGACAAGTGCAGCCTCCTAGACACCCTCTGCCTAGATCCACATGGCTCGCCTTGACACACTATCAGCTCCTGCCGCATGTGCAAAAGTCTCGAGGCGAGACGACAGCTTGGCCATCTCTCCCTGGTGCTGGAGCTGGTTGACCATTGAGGGGCACGGTCACTTGGACTCAGTATGGACCCGATGTTGAAGTTGCCCATGGAAAGTCCACAATGTATATTAACCAATCAACACTCGCTCAGCGATGACCTTCATGCCAATCAAGCCGCGGCAACACCTTCCTTGCCCTTCCGCTTCGGCCTCGGACGCGATGCTTCAGCTCCATTCGCAGCGTCGACACTAGCGGGCTTGGGTGCGTTGCTCTTCTTCCTCCCCGTGGTTCGAGCGGACGAGGCCCCCGCACTGCTCGTAGTGGAGGGGTCTGCGAACGTCTCACCCGCCGCCTTCCTCGCTGCCTTGCGCTCCTTGGCCTTCTTGGCCTTCTTCTGCTTACTCTGGCTGTCGCCGGCGCCTTCAGCTGGTGCAGTCGAAGCGCCGGAATTGGTCGCCGTCCTTCGTCTTTGGTTGCTGCCCCCTGCTGCCCTCTTGCTGTCTCTGGGTTTGTTCCGCTTGCTGTTGCGGTCGCCACCACCAGTAGCTGTCGCTGCTTGAGCCAGTCGGGCTGCCTGCTCGCGCTCAATCTGCGCGAGTATCTGTCGCTGCTGCTCCAGGAACTCTTGCTCTTCCTGTAGCTTCTGGACATCCGCCAGGGAAATATGGTCAGGAGGACGGAACAGCCCCCAACTGTTCACTGTCGACTGGGAACGCTGAGGCGTGGGACCACCAAGACGTGCCTTGGCTTCGCGCTCGCGCGCTATAGCTGCTTCTTCCTCTAACTGGATCTCCTTAAGCGTCTTCGGCGGTAACTTCTGCTCGAGAGCGACTGCCGAGTCTGAAGACGGAGTACTCCACGTCGCTGCGGAAGGGGCCGAGTCCTTGCCGCGCATTCCGCGACGCGAAGGCTTCTTCAGAAACGCGTCAAGTGAAAACGCTGTTACTTGTTCATACTCAAGGCCATCGTAGCCCAGCATGTGCTTGGTAGAGGATGGTAGCGGGGAGGAGGAAAGCCGTGGACTTGCCGACGGATGACTCCCAATACTCGTCTTGCGCTGTCTCTGCGAACTGCCATCGATGCTGCTCTTACGAAGTGAAGTCGCCGGTAACGGGAATGCCTCGGGAAATGCCTGAGCCACGATTGGGCTGGGTCGAAGACTTTGAGACGTCGATAGTGTCTTCGTATCAAAGGAGGCTTGGAGGTCCCACGGACTGCTGGTGTCACGTGCAGGTGCTGCCACGGACGTTTCCGACAAAAATGACGTCAGCGGCACAAACTTGCTACTTTTGCTCTTGCGACGCCCACTTGCCTTGCTGGGAGCTACTGGTGAGCGACTGGAAGCTGGGTTCTTGACGGGATTTGCGACTAGTGTCTCCACAGGAGCATTTACATCTTCTTGTTTCTCGGCTGGCAGCGAAGTGACTTGGTTCCCACTCGTACTTTTAGATGCAGACGATTTGTTACCACCTCTCTTGCCCTTATGACGCCTCTCCGCCACCTCGATAACAACGGATGTCTTCTCCTCCGGCTCTGGCTCCTCCATTGCTGGCAGCATGACTTCAAATAATGTCTCCATTCGGTCTCGCCCTACTCCGTCCAACACAGCATCCCAATTATTTCGCATGTAGCCGATACAGTAATTTTGCAGCCGCAACGCAGCGTAGCGCTCGGCATATTGCCACACCACCGCACAATTTGCCACATCCACGTGCGCTGCGATCTTGCGTTCAACCAGCTCCATTAGTGAGGGAACGACGCCTTGATCTGCAATATCTGCTGCAGAGTTGAAGTCGGGGTGCACGGGTGCTACTAGAATTGCCGTGTGCTGATGACCAGCTGCCACCGACACAGCTTTCTTCACACCGGTCACGCGCTTTGGACTTGGCTGCCATGTATTTCCACGCCCATGGCCTAGTACACCTTGTTGACCACAGCCCCATGAAACAAGATCGCCCTGCTGTGTGACCACAGCGCAGTGATCCTGTGAAGCACAAACGCTAGCAACAGGCCCGTAGCTGCTGAGCGACACCTTCTGCGGTGCACTTGGCGACAGCACGTTTTTCCCTGCTGTAGAAACCTGGAAATTATTTCCATTTGGCTGGTGCGATAGCGCTGGCGCATTGTGGCCCCACGTGTACACGGAACCACTAGCACTCAGCGCAATTGAGTGATTCTGAGCACACGAAACGTCTACAATATCCATGCCACGTTGCTTGCACGTCGGCACCCAGGTGTCACACATTATAGCTCCAGCTCCACTTGTTGCGGTCGCCGACGGAAAATTAACCCGACTAGGACGGTACGAGCCGTATCCGAACTGCCACACCTGGCCTAGACTGCGACCGTTGTGAGAACAGCGAAGCACTACACATGTGTGCCAATCGGAGAGTGCGAGCTTCTTCGCTCGCACGGATTCGTAGTCTCCGTATACAACGCACATCGGGTGCCGCGGGCGGAGGGCGTCCACAATTCGCGGAGTTGCATCCGCCTGATCGGTACCGCAGCCTTCTTTGCGTCCGAGCTGACCCCGGCGATTGCTACCCCACGTATATACAGCGCCATCTTCCGCCTCAATAGCCGCGGAATGGCAACCAGAAGCTGCTATGTCCGTTACCTTGTGGAAGCGGAAAGCATCAATGCGCTTGGGTGTAAGGCGGCTTTGCGACGAGCTTGCCTTCCCTGGTTGCCCGAGCTGACCAAAGCTATTGGATCCCCAGGAGAAAACTTGACCGGTACGGGAGAGTGCCAACGTATGGTTTTCCCCTGCAGCTACCTTTTTCATAAGCGTGGTTTCCAGCGACACGAGTCGCGTTGGCTCGATACGGCTGCCCAGATAGCAATGAACGAGGTATCAGCATCTTCACCTGACTGAGAGTAATCGCAAAATAGTACAGTGTACGTACTCAAACTCGTTTCCCGTACCAAGGCGGCCACCTTTGCCAAAGCCCCAGACAAAGCATTCACCTACTGCATTCAACGCGATAGTGTGATATTTGCTGGCACTAAGCTGAATAATAGGCGAGGTTGCAGGGAGCTCCACGAGACGCGGAGAAACCTGCATGTCTGCATTCGGCAGATGATATCCAAGCTAGAAGCATACTGATTGTCAGCAAATTGCAGTGACAGCTGAATAAGACATAGTGTGTCAGCACCTGGTAGTCTCGTTTCCCGAAAGTGTAGACAAGTCCACCGCCCCACGTTCCTTGGGCGTTTTCAAGTCCCTCCAAAGGTTTCCGATGCTGCGGTAGTCTTGCGGTCAGCAATTCCATGGGACTCTGCTGTGCATTGTCCCGGGTTTCGTGCAAATACTTCTGCACAAACTTCTTGCCAAAGCGCGTCTGAGCGTGGCGTAGCAGCAGCAGCGATGCTTTGAACAGACAAGCAACCGTCAGCGTGAGATGCAGCGAGTCTGCACTCTACAAAGATCGAGCGCACACTCACTGAACAAATGCTGGTGGTACAAACTGCGGTGCAACGGTGTCCAGCCTGACTCCTGCTCGACACAGAAGAGGTCAGTATTGCGCACCCCTGAGTCGCCAAACGCTAGGACGCACCCAGTCCGTCGCCAACAGATCCGCCCCGTAGCGAAGAAGAAGCTGGACAGCCTCATCGTTCCCGCAAGCGGCCGCCACGTGCAGCGCCGTCTCGCCGAAGTCGTTGCGGTCGTTGGGGGGTGTGCCGTCGCGCAATAGTCGCGTCAGCGCGGTCGTCTCGGACGTCCGAGCACAGGCCCAGAGGTCCGTCTTGTCGTCGTGAGTTGAAGGGTGCATGCTTGAGGTGTCGTATGGTTTGGTGGTGTGCTGGGTGGGGCTGATCTGCTCTCCCCTCGGCTTCTCTCAGATGCTTTACGCCGCCATAGTGGTCACCATGTTGGATTTACGCCACTTGGGCTCTGGCAAGGGTTTGTAAACGAAGTACCGTGCACGCCACAATAACACTCATGTTTGCTACGGTACTCACGTTGAAGTGCTCCAAATAGTTGCTGCTTTGCCAATGCTCGCTCGTCTATCTATCAGTCTGTACCAACTATCAGTCTGTACCAATTGCGGACGCGATGACCCGGTCGTCAGCACCCAAGTCTGCGCGAACTGCTGCAGGCGAATCGGCGGAGGGAGGCGTAGGAAGCGACTCGGTCTCCGTGCCCAGCGTTCCCTCTGCAGCCACGCCCCGACACCCGAGGCCTCGGGAGCCGCCGCTGCTAGAGCGTGTTGTTGTCTCGCGTACACGATTCCACATCACGTTGCCCGTGCCGCCGTCTTCGGGGTCAGGAAAGACCTCGGTGCCGAGCGAAGGTGGCCAGCGAGGATGGAGTAGCCCGCATGGCGAGCCGTACCGCCCGCTGGGCCGCCCCGAACTCAACCTCAAGTTTTCGCCGCAGCTCGTCTACGGAGTTAGCCCCATACTACAGAATGCACACCGAGTCCGTGTGCTCGAGGGAGGAGGTGGTGCTGGGGGCGCAACGAGGGCTGGGGATTCGGACAAGGACAAGGAGCTGCGAAATCCTTCGTCCTGCACGGCAACCGCCAGTTCCAACACTTCCATTACGACTCTCGTAGATCAGTTTGTAGCATCGCTAACAAGCCGCAAGCGACCTCTAGATGAGCGACAGGTAAAGCTCGCGCATAGACTTCAAGCTAATGTGGGAGGGTTCTCACCTGAAAAAGTCCGCGGGCTTCTTCACCGCAAGCCGCTAGCCCAGGAGCAAGAAGACCATGACGACGCGGCGGGTCAGCAGCAGCAGCGTTACCAGACATCGGATGCTGACACATCCCTTAAACTCCTACGCGAAGCCATCGAGGAAGGCACGAGACGGCTGCGCTCCACACGCAACGGTACCAACTTCTTACAGAAAGTACCTCCTTCGGACATCAACGGGCTTCACTCACTCCACGAACAGTATCTTCGAGCAAGACTGGAAATACCAAGCAAGGGAAACGTGAGTGGAGCTAGAACCAATTCTCAGATGCATATCGGGCAAAGGGCAACACACGATGTCACCACTACATGTAGACATACATCGCAATTCAATAACCGAGATGAAGATGCCTCGATTGGAAGCATGGAAGGTGGTGATTGTCAAGGCACTTGGTACCTGCCGTATACTACCAGGCAACTGCAGCGTTCGCCTCATCGACGGCTGCCATCTTTGAGAGAATTCCGACTACAAACAAGAGATGATAAACAACCGTCGAGACCACTTCGAGCGTCTAGCAACTTCAAAACAAGCCAGCATAAAGTGCAAACAAGTGTGTCGCGATCCCACCATGCATCCTTGGCTTCAGCTCGGGGATCCATAGACCCTAGCTTTGGCGTACTCAATGCCGTGGGGGAGAGTAATGAAAGTGACGTACAGCTAACTGCGGTAGTTTCGCCATTTTCAAACAAGGTTGCAGTCTCTCCGTTTGCTGTAACAAGCACTTCTGCACAGCTACCGTCAGCATCGGTAGCACCTCTTCACAGCATCGAAAAACTGCAAACAGCGGTGGACGCTCTCGAAGCCACCAAATCACAACAATCCATTCGGCTGACTACTGCACTAGAAATGCTCGAGCAGGATCGACGCGAATGCCTTGCGGGAAAATTCTGCAACCTTCGAGTGCACTGCGATGTTATGGAAGACCTACGACGGATGCGTGAACGCTCTGAACGATGCCGTGGACAGCGAGTGCTTGCAGTTGTGACAAATACAGCAGACTGGTACCCGGATTTACTGCGTCGCTTGCTTGCCCGGGAAGGCGTCAATCTGTCTAGCACTGGCACAGGAAACTCCAACAGCAATGGATTAGCTGGGCCGCACGCTGCTGAGCTATTCATTGCTCAAGCCATTCGCCACATTGCCAACGGTGGGTGCGAATTCCACTCGAAACAACTTTTCCAGGTGGTATCATACTTGCATCACGATGATCTTGAGCTGCTACAAGTACAACAACTTCTTCTTTTCCTTCGCAACGCTTTGCGCATCGATCGCGACGAATGGACAAGAATTTTCGCAGCGCACGGACTCTCGGAGCCCAGTGATATTGCCGTGAACATCTGAACGAACTCACCTCGCTAGATTGATTCAGGGAAGCGATCAGGTCAGCTCCACGCAAAACAGGAAGCTAGTGTACAGTACTCAACCATGACGCAGTGAACCGGATAAAAGCGGTGGGTGTTTCTGTTTTTTAGTCGTGGACGGAAACCGCGCTGCCGCCCACAACTCTGCTGCGACCGAGGCATTCTGTGTGTTGCTTCCGCCTCTGTTCCTCTAACTGTCGTCTCTTAGCCGCCTCAACCTTTTCATCCAGCAGCCGCCCTAAGATGCTAAGGAAGAGCTTTTCGTCTTGCACATCGTCGTCCAGTGAATCATTCATAATATCAAATTCATCCTTGTCATCTTCAGCACCTATGAAGGATGCTGTGGGCGATCGAGCACCGTTATTATGCTCGATCGAGCTGGTATGGACACTCGAGGGTGCACTCATGGGCGTGGCAATCGATCCAGTGTATCCATTCTCTACATGATGCACAGCGTCTGAAAGAGCATGTGATGCCATATCGTCCCAGTTAAGTGAAACACGCGATTTGGCTCTCCCATTCGATATATGCCCTCCGTCCTCGTTGGCTTGAATAATGTCGTGAGCGTTCTCGTCGTCATCGTCTTCCTCATCTGAACTAAACGGGGCGTAGCTTGCCCAGAAGCCAGGTGGGGATTGAGCGCCGCTAGCAACCGGAGAACGCCCAAAGGAAAAAGAGTCTCGCAGTGATGGAGCATCAATTGACACCCGTAAATTCCGGAAGGTTGCTCGTGGTGATGACGGAATAGCAATCGGCGGAGTGCCCTGTTCCTTTTCAGCAGGTTCACTTGCTTTGACGATCGGCGTGATTGGCGGTTGCAATTGGGCATGGTGAAGAAGGGAATCGCTTTGTTTGCGTTGCTTGATAATCTGCAGCTGGCGGAAAGCCTCGATACACAACTGCTCCAAGGTGGAAGGCGCATCCAAGTCCTCACGGCACATGATCCGAGCGATTTCGAACAGAACCAAATCTGCGCGCACACCCTTTTGCAACACCATACTTGCTATAATCATGTTGCGCCGACACGCACGCCGCAAGGGGATCCTTTTCGCCAGTCGGTCTGCATCCTCTTGGGCTGATAGCGACAAAACGTACGCACGGTCCTCTGCACTCAGTTGTTTTTGAAGCTGCGGCCAGTTATACCAGCACCAATCACACCAACCGATCTCCAGGAACTGCGGTAAGCAATAGCCGTGGTCAATTGGTATCAATTCATACTCGGCATGGCCCGTAGTCGCTGACCGTCGTTTGCGCACTAAAATATTAGCGTCATTGCGGTCTGTGTTCAGCAGACGCATATCCAGGAGTGCAATCTTGTGAACTTGATGAGTTGAAAATTGGTTTGGCGCCAGGTCGCTCACCACGTCGTCGTGCCGCACAAACTCCTGCAGTGAACCAACCTTAAAATGCAAGGCGCCAGCACTACCCGTGTATTTAAACACAGGGTGCCGCGACTCCACAAGAGATGTAGCCGGCACTCCAGCAAAGTGATCCTATTTATCAATGACAATAACCACAGAGTTAGCGTATTAGCTGGAAATTCCTTGGGCATATTTTTTTCATCACCTTATCCAACAGATATGCGGCTAGCTCCCGTTCGCAAGCTTCCCCAGAGAGAATGCCTCGACGAAGTCCGCTCTACAGCATTCATTACGCGAACGTACAGCAAAGCAAGTTCGGCAACGAGGTCAGTGTGAACTCATTTCTAGTCAATAATAATTTGCAACATACCTGGCCCAATTGCCCTACGAGGCCACGCGGATTATTAGGTCCAAATGGTTCCTCGTCTTGGGGTTTAAAGCACCCTACATTTCGGTGGGACGGATCTTTAAAGAAATACGTGCCGCCGGTGCCATCCATAGCCAGCACTGGTGCAAGTCCCAAAGCAAGACCTTGCAATGCCTTTAACACAAATAATTATTATCAAGAGCGCATGAGCGAAATGTAATCCGGAATTGGTGCGTACCTGGTGTGTAATCTTCATGAGAGCAACGGGCAGCAAGTGGGCGCCGTAGGGATGAATATTCACGACAGGCATCTGGTCCGGCCGCAAGTTTTGCGATGACTTGCCGTTCACTCGAGCTGGCGCAGAATCTTTCATAACAGCACCCTCAACGCTATGTCTGCTGCTTGCATTGCTGCCGCGCTCCTCGTCGCACTCACGCGTGTATGCCGTAGCGAGATTCTGCGGCCTTCTTGCTACAAAGTCAACAACAGCGTTGTCCTGATAGATGCCACATTGCTGTAGATTGTGTGCGTTCTTCAGCTCACGTCCCTGATAGAAAAGCTTTTGAGCGTTGGATGGCACGTTAAACACCACTTGCAGCTGGTCCTTGATATCCTTGATGCTTGCCCAGGGACGCAGCATCAGCTTCTTGCGGCGCTCCAGCGGGTCGCGGAAGTCCTTGACGTACACCACCACAGCCCCGTGCCCGCTCTCCAGCCAACCGCCGGGCAGCGAGCGCGACATCTTGGCCTCTTCCTTCTGCATTGCTGGCCACTCGCTCAATTAGACGGAATAGTCACTCAGTTTCCCGCCCAATCTTCGACGAACTCAAGCGGATACTGGACCCAAATAAGAGCTGAGGGCGCCTGGAAACACGGACGAAAGGGAGGACGAACGTCGGACTGCTTGGAGCCTGAGTGACGCGGAGCGAACGAGTGCGCTGCGAGCTGGGAGCTGGGGGCTCTGCCAATTACTTATCCTGTAACTTACATGACGAACCACGGATATTTGCCCAATCAGCAGCGGGATTCGACGTAATTGGTGGAATAGGTGGCACGCTGTGATTGAACGATAATGAGCTCATTTGGATTCCGATTGGACAAAAGCGGTCAGTATCTATTTGACAACCTTAGGCGTTGGGCTCTATCTTCACCTTCTTCTTCACAGGAGACCCGACGGTGCCAGCTGCTTGCTCGGAGACACTCGACGAAGCTCCAATAGGCGGGATGTCTAGGATCTTGATGCCAGACAACAAGTAACCGCTGCATGCGCTCATGTTCATCTCGGGGTGGGTCCGCCCAGGCAGCACTTGGTTCTCACGTGTCCACGTCTCGTTCAACTGAAGATCGATGACCGCCTCCATCTTCTGCAGCTTGGCGAACGTCCGAGTCAACGGCTGAAAGAGAACACATAGATGTCAACGGTCTACACTCATTTTTTCGTAGTACACGGAGAGGACGCAACTCTTACCTCGAGGAACTCCGAGTACACAACGAACGGCTTCGAGCGGGCAAGGTACGGCAGCAGTGCTAGCAACACCTCTTCCGGGTCGTAGTTTGCCGCTATTACCAAGCTGTCCGACTTCTCACGCACCCACTGGCGGATCGTAGACTTTGACTGACGGTTAACCTTGGTCTCCGCGCGACGAGCCTTCTTTTCCGCGTACTTCTTCTGCTGTTCGGGAGTGAAGTTCTTTGCACGCTCGTTTGCAAGACGTTCCCGCTCCTCGGGTATCAGACCATCTCTGGCCACCTTCTGCGGTTCAACCACATCCTCTTCGTTCTGTAGAAATATCAACGATGGTTAGAAGCAACTAATGACCAGCATTCGATGAGAGGTGCACCATACCAACTCCAGCAACCGCACTTGGTTAAAAGGAATGTAGTGAATGGACTCCAGTGTACGTTTGTCTGTGGGTATGAACAAAACGAATAATGATTCGTGAGTGTCCGAAGGTCTCCAAGCAAGCTCGAGAAGTATGAATCGTACCGAAATTGAAGCGACGCAGAATATCTGCTGCTGGCTGCTGGCCTTCAAACGGACAGATGATTCGTCCGGAGCCTCCCTGGCGCTCAGCAATCGCGCCCGCTACCAGACCCATGCACGTGTCCACAACGAGGACTTGCCCACAAGCGAAAATGTTGCCGTACACCAGAATCTGCCCCAGCGAGTCCTCGCGCATGTTGCAAATTTTGGCGGGGTTTTTGAGCCGATATGTACGACACAAAGACTCGGCCGTGCAGCGCAGGAACCGCACGCGAGGCATGTACTTCTGCTGCTTCTTCTTGAGGTACTTTTGCTTGGAGAACTCAGTTTTGGTCTCCCACGTAGAGCTGTTCTCGACCAACTTCTGGATAATTTCCTTCCCGGACGCACCCTTCTCACGAAGTTCGCCAATGTCAGTTTGCTTCAGCGTCTGCGCGGAGTTCGTATCCGCATAGTGGCGGTTGTCACCGTCGGGCACAAAACCTTCACCCGATTCTACATTTAAACGAAATAATTCAGTTGTAAGTCTCATAAAATTCTTGCAATAACAATGGCGCAGCTGTGCCTACCAGGAGCCACCGGGTCGGGAAAAAGGCCTCCCGTCACCTTAACCAACTTCTTATTCTGCTCCTCAAAAATGGCACTGTTTTCCACAATGAAAGAATTAGCTTCAATCATTATTACACGCAAATCGATTAACTTACCCGTAGAATGAGCCAATAACGGGCTTCAAGCTTGCGACTTTCTTGCCCACGCGAATCGACCTGGCAGTGCATACTGTGAGACATCAAATAACACAGTGGTTGGCCGTAGCGTTGTGTTTTAACGTACTCGTCCTTCGTGACAGCCTGAAAGAACATGCGGCCGTCGCTGGTCTCGCAGATGACAGTGTCGCCCGCATAGATGACGTACGGCAGGCGCGGTGCATCAGCGACGGAAGCCATGACGATCGATAATGGTCACCGAGCCGCACCAACCGCTTTCTTCAGCCAATAATATCGCTTGAACCAGAAATGAATTACAGCCAATCAGATCAGAGGCAATCAATTACTTCCTACT
>KV742847.1:4181-23982 GCA_000468175.2 Phytophthora cryptogea
CCATCGATTTAACAACAGCAAGACATACGCGACGATCGGGATCAAGAAAATTACTCCAATCTCCACAAAGTTCTGCAACGGCCAAAACTGCGTCTTGTTCCCATGATCCATCAGCACGCCATTGTCAAATTCGAGCCATATCACCAGCAACGTGACTGGCACGAACATGGTCACGTACAAAACGATCTTCGCGGCTCGGGAGCGCAGTGGCTCAATGAATGGCGATGGAGTACGCAAACTGGTAAAACGTTTGAGTTCGGCACTGTGAATGATGCTTGGTTTGCCTCGCAATCGATCAAAGTCAATTGCCGTGTCTAACATCATTTTGCTGGACGTGCGCGTCAAGTTGAATCGAAGCGTGAATCGCTCTCCGCGTGGATCGAGACGTTTGATATTCGAAAGCGTTGGCAAAATCTCTTCAAGTAGTGCAAGTTCGCGTATGGCCAAGACGAGAAAGACATGTTGCATTGGAAGTGACGGATCATGCTTCCCGAGTCGAGCCACCATATCCTCCAGGATGGCAAACAATGGTGTGGATCCGATACCTCCTCCTATCAAGCAGACCGTCGAGTATTCATCGTACCCGGCGAGCGAAGCCCCGTAAAACCCATCCATATACACAACAGGAAGCTCGTTTTTGACTTTACACTCTTGCGCGTGTTCGACAAGATCCTCCGTCCAATCTCCAAGAGATTTTGCAAGGATAGTCAGCGATGTCGGGCTCGTTCGTGGCGAGGAACTGATTGTGAATGCATGCCACTGCAACTTTGAAATGGCAGGAACGTTGAGGTACACGAACTGCCCGACGTCAAACTCGCCCTCAAGTTGATTTGCCGACCGAGCCAACACAATTTTGACTAGGCCCTCGGGCAGTCGAGTAAACTCGATCACTTGTACTGGGAAGAGAGAGTTCCACCGTGAAATTGCTCTACTGGACAAATACAGCACAAGTGTCGGAAGTAGCCACCAAACAATGACGTTGAAGTGCAGTACGGCGAAGACCACAGCAGGAATGTACAAATGGTGCACGTNGTAGAACGTCTCAAAGAGATGACGACGAACCCAGGGGTGAGACGTGAACAGAACAGCGAGCATGAAGAACAACGAAATCTCTCCAAACACATTGAACCACTTGGGGTAGCCGATATGCCAGTAGTCAAGTTGGCAGTCGAAGCACGGCAACGCTTGCTGGGCTAGCACACCTTGGCGATACCACAACCAGTAGAACGGAATGGCATGCAGAATAGCACCGTAGATCGCCAGCATACCTAGCCAGCGATGATACTTGATACCGTTCGCGTACGAAATGTTTAAGACTTCCATCCAAGCACAGTGACGCGTACACGGGAGGAAGAGGAACGCCATATTGAAGACAGAGCTGTATCCAAATACGACACCACTTAACTCGAGCACCGTGTTGAAATCGTACGGATCACCCGGACGAGGCAACACTCGGCGCTGGTTCTTCCAGCCGTAGACGAACAAAACCACGTTTCCAATGACCAAAAGCGCGATGAATAGCAGTTCACCGTAGCAAAAGTCCGTCACGTAATGAGCACCAGGAATCCATTTGAAACGTGGAGGTTTGCGACGCAGCAGTGCCGACACAGAGAGCACATATCGTGCTGTGTGGCGGTGTACGTTGTAGTCTCGAACAAACTCGAAAAACAGCAAACTCCCGAGCAATGGCAGCACAGTGAAAACCACAAAGAAGGTCGGAGCCAGCATTTCATAGTGTCCGTACGCTTTGAGTGATGACCCGGCAGGTGGTGGAGTCAATGGCACACCCCAAAACGGACTAATGGCAGCATTGAAGCTCAACTGGATCGATGGCGACAAGTACATGACTTGACCCCAAATGTAAATCGCGACCGACACCACCAACATCGCATGAGCCAGCGTGTTGAGGAACGGCACACGGGCAGGTGAGTTCGTTGGTTTGCTTGATTGCAATGAAGTTTTAGTGTCCACCTCGTTGACGTTCAAAAGCGGTCGAAGCACTGCAGTTTCCTCATTAACCTCTCGACTTCCCAACGGTGGTGAGCGCTGCTCCGTCGGTGGCATCGTGAAAGCGTCGAGTCACTGGAGAAATTCAAAGTGGTGACCAAACCGACTTACGTGTTCGTCTTGATCCATCCCCACCACCGAACACGAGATGCATTCTGTTTGATACGCTTTCGAGGATGGATGACATGATGCTCCACGATGGCTCGAGGCACGAGCTCCGAAGTCATTGACTAGGACGTGCACAGGACGAGCCAGCAGCATGCCTCTGACCAATCAGCAGCATCAATACAGAACCAGTTCAACATGAACACCATGAACAAACGCAATGGGCTTGATGTAGCTAGTGAATCTCAATGATAACTACTCGACCGACGAACTTTATTCCAAGTACGTTTCGAGCTCTCGTCCGCTGTCGAGCCATTGCTGCACACGGATCGGGTGATGGAGATACTCTTGAAGTTCCCTGAAGAGCTGAGCTCGGAACTCCTTCAGCCACGGGAACGGGACAATGGTGCGTCTCAAAAAGAGATATCTGTCAACCTCTTGACGCTGCATCATAGCCCTCCCTTCGTACGGATACCAGGCATCCCGGCACTTGGAGCAGCACACACTCTCTTCGTATGTGCGGTAGATGAGCATCTGACCCTTGAACAGCACGTCATCGAGTGAGAGGAGTCGACAGCACGGGAAACACTTGGACCCGGGCGACGTGATGGCTTTCAGCGTGAGTTCCCACTTGGACACTTGCACGTGGTCGCAATTGCTTTGGTGGTCGATGAGTTGGGCTTGGGTGGGGAACGCCTCGCTGCACAAACACTTGAGACCTTGCTCCATCTTGTCCGTCGTGACGCTTGATACGGCTGATGATCGGGGCACGGTGAAATCAGGAGTGGGCGGCGCATTGTTGGGACCGTTTCTACAGATGACCATCGCGATTGATCCTGCACAACTTCGATGTGAAGTCTCGAAAGTAAAGTGGTTTGAAAGCATTTAGAGTTAGTTGCTACGGATTCCGAGGTCCTACAACATTACTTCGAAGTAGTTTGCTTTGAGTGCTAGTACTGCAGGTTGGATCTTCAGCCGAGATGAAAGCTTTTCAAAGTTCATGGGATGATGGTGCTCTGGAGGGGAGAGATGTCTGGCTCAACGCTGTGCTCCAGAATGCCGATGCAGTTTGGAGATAGTTCATCTTGGGCTGGAGCTTGGCCTTACTGCAGCGTTCGTCAGCTTGATCGTGGAGTGCCGTGATGGTCGCGGGTAGCTGGCCTTCGAGTTTGGCTTCGAGTTTGTTGCCTGGTCGCTCGTCGGGGTATATCTTCGACTGCTTCATGTTACGCAATGGAAAGGAAGTTGGTAAATGAACAGCTCATGGAACTTGACTCACATGAACACAAGAGCTTCCAGGTTTTGAGGCGTCAACAAAGCAAGTATTGGTCCGATCCACGCGCTCAAACCCAGCCTTTTGGTGGCGATACAGCTACGGGCTAAAGTACAAGAAACTCGACTCCCTCTTCCTATTCAAGGCGAAGTGGCTACGAAACGCCCCATGTCCTAAAGAATGCCTCCATGGCCCCATCGATCCTTGTGGCCTTCTCTTCAAACGTAAAAAGATTGTCGAGCTTCAAAACTTACTCGCATAACAGGTTGATACTGCAATCAAAAGGCGCTACACAACTGCAACAAACTGCTAGGAATCCCAAAAAAAAATAGAGTGCTCACCACAACGAACGTCTGTGTGAAGGCCCACCCGTTTTTTTCATCTACAATATACGAAGTCCACCTGTAACATTCAGCCCCAGTTTCAGCGCTGCTCGGATCTCATCCACGAGTTTCTCCAGCTCCAATTTCCGCTTGTCTCCATCCGAGAACCGCACGACCCACTTCGTAGGTGCATCCTCACTTGTCACCCACCCGATTACTTGTCCAGTGGTCCACTCCGTCACGAGCTGCTTCGTCTTGTTTTCCACGAACACTGTCTTCTTGAGAATGCTCCAAAAGACCGGTCGCCCGGGCAAAGCCGCGAAGTCCCTCATCAGCTTCACCTTGTCGAACTGGCCAGCCTCCGCGTCTACATCTACATCGGACTCAACGTCGTCGCCATTCGGGTCCACCTCGACCATCTCCTCTTCCTGGTTGTTAATGATCTCGTCGTCATCGTCAGATGACTCCTCCACCGTCTCCTGCGCTTCGTCCAACGCTTTCAGCACACTCCGTTCGTTCTTCTTGAGCGTCAACAGCCGGTTCTTCAGCTTCTTCTCGTTCGGGATCTTCGCCAACATTGTCGGTTGCTCGGCGAACTTGTCCAGCAGAGCGAGACGACATCTCTTGACCGAGGTGCCTTCCGCCAGCAAGTTGTCCACTTCTCCCCTGATGGCCATGTCAATGCCATTGCGTTTCTTGTTGGTGCACTTGGTGCCGTGCTCTCCGGCGACATCTAGATTATAAACTCTCGCAGTGCTCGAGTCACCCTGCTCCACTTTCGTTGCCGGGATGACACGCAGACGCCGAGGACAGTTGTCGTGCGAAATGCAGCGGTACACTTTGCCCCGGCCCAGCGTGCCGTAATTGTAGGCGATTTTATACAACGACGAGTCCAGCGAGTGCAGCGCTACGGTGGCTGCGTCCAGGGACGCGTGCGTCGACACGTGCCGGAAGTCGAGCGACGGACCGCGAGGCATTCTTTTCCAGTTGTGCTTCCCGCCAAAATAATCGTTTCTCAGTTGGAATAATAGGGATTATTGTAGGATAATACTGGATTATTACCTCTAGAAAAACATAACTAGGATTTTTAGTGCGTTTTGCGCTTTTTGGGCATGGCGCACTCGGTTTTGAAGTGGTAGTCATGGAGATAGTAAGACCACAGCTTTTCCACCTTGGAAAGTTCGCAAAAGAGCTCTCCGTCGCAACCTGGAAGTGGGGCTTGGATTTCCTGGATCCAGACGGACACGTAGAATTTTTGGTCGAGCTTACCACGGTACAGTCGGAAGTCGATGTTGGAGGCGGTGGGGGATAGAATCCATGTGCGGAATCCGCGCGAGTTGATTTGGTCATCTGACCACGATGCCAACAACTTGGTTCGATCGCCGTAGCCTAGTAGGGTCATGAGTGGTAACGTGGTTTCAGCGTGGCCGAAGCGCAAGTTGCCGACTATCGCTGTTTCACCTGCTATGAAGTTTTTCATGTAGGCATAAATATCCTGCAGCAGGACGGCAGCCATTTCGTAGTTGAGCTTGTACCCGGCGCCCTGCTCGTAGAAAGCTTCGAGATCCTCGGCGTAGTCCAATCGGTTCAAAAACGTTTGGTCCATGAGAGAGCACCACTGGTTCGTGATACCGTACACCATGATGTCAAACCTACGAAGACGCAGAAAAAGTATGAGCTGGGAACACGACGCACAATTTAGGAAAGTATCGTACGCGCAAGCTGCGAACGCTGCACGGATATCAGTGACGCTAAGTGCCGCAGTCTCGGGGAGATTCAGGCGAGTCTTGAGCCACACCTCGCTGGCATTCATTTGACTCGAACTTCCGAAAGCCTTTAACTCAGTAGAGGCGTTGGGGTTGCGCTTGACTTCCGATAGGTAGCGGTCGCAAATGTCGTAGAAGCGAATGAGTAGGTCCTAGAACACCGTCACCTCAAATCATCAGCTTGGATAAAATTGCCGTTCTAAGTTCTTTGGTTAGACGTACTTTTCCCTTGGCGTACTCAACGTACTGAACATCGTCGGGGTTGTCGAAAAATGTGCTAGCGAAGCTGTAAGCACAATAAAACTGTTATCACGATCCTGCAATCTGACAATGTCTCGTGTAAGCATCAGCCTTACGCTTTGGCACTGTCACCCGTGCGCGTCTTGAACGTGTGTGCGATCAAGAACTGTCTCGAGTTGTATGTCGTCGGAAAAGCTGGGCCTACCGATTTTCGAGTACGTTTTCCATACTCTGCGAGCTCATCAAAACCCGTGGCAGATAAGTCCCCTGCTACTGTGAGATTATAGGGAAGCGAATAATCCTTCAACCACTGCGGGATGACGCTTGAATAGTTCGCCTGGAGCTTTCCCAGTAGATCAGCAATTTCTATCATAGTATTGTCGGTTGGAAACCTGACGCAAGAGACAGCATTAAGATAGGGAAAGCCAAAACGCGAAACAATTTCCTCGTCCTTACCTGCTTCCATGACGACTCACTTGTTGAATTTGGAGAAGCTCCAGATCTGATGCTTGGACTCGTGTCGATCTTGCGTTTGACTGCACAAGGTTGGAAAAGGAACTGCGCTGATCCCAGTACATTGTCATCGTACCAAACGAAAGCGGGCTAGTGGCACTAGCATTTGCAGCGTTTAGGCTGTCGGACTGGACGATAACAACAACTCTATCACTTTCATAGCCATTCGTGACAAGTAGCAGAACTATTGCAAGTACAAAGGTAAAGGCCAAGAATCGGTCGATCCTTCCAAACGGTAGGGCTGGCGAGGAACCTGGTGGGGGTTCTCGGTCGAACGATTCAAAACTCCTTGCCATTACTGCTGCACTTCTTGAGAGACTAATTCAAACTGGTATTGCTACTTGGCATGATGGCCACCTAGCGTTCTTGTCGGTCGTTTCATTGGTACTCAATTTAAGAGCAACAGATTCTGAGGGCACCACAAGCAAAAGGGATTTCGCAGTTCCTCAACAATCTAGTTCACCTGTACCTTGATGCCGGGTGTGGTCATCTAAACGGCACAGTCCGACTCGAAGCTGTAGTCGTTGATGTAGTAGCTCCAAATCTCTTCCACCTTGGACAGCTCACAGTACATGGCACCGTCGCACCCAGGCAAAGCGGCTTCAACTTCCTGAATCCACACGGAAACGTAGTACTTTTGGTCGATCTTGCTGCGATACAGCCGGAAATCGATGTTTGAGGCTGTGGGAGCAAGGGCCGACGAGCGAAAGCCTCGCGAGTCAATCTGCTCCTCCGTCCACGAGGCCAAGAGCTTGGTACGGTCGCCGTAGCCCAACAGCGTCATGAGCGGGAGCGTTGTTTCGGCGTGGGCAAAACGAAGGTTACCCACAATTGTCGTGTCGCCTGTCGTGAAGTTCTTCATGTAGGCGTAAATATCCTGTAGTAGCACAGCCGACATTTCGTAGTTGATTTTGTACCCGGGGCCCTGCTCGTAAAAGGTGTCGAGCTCGTCTGAGTACTCCAAGTAGTTCAGGAACTTTTGATCAACGAGAGAGCACCACTGGTTGGTGATGTTGTAGAGCGCGACGTCGAAGCTGCAACACAGTTCGTACCGAGATTAGAACACCCACGGGTAACACACTTTGCAGCAATTCTGAACGTACGCGCAAGCGGAGAAGGCGGACGCAGCATCAGTGGTGCTTACGTCGGCGTCGGTGGATACATTCAGCTGAGACTTCAGAAACACGATGCTCTCGTCCATCTTCGCCGATATTTGGAATGCGTCAAATTCCTGCAGAGCGCTGGAGTTGTCTGCGACCTCTGCAATATAACGATCACACTCATCGAAGAAACGAAGCAGTTGGTCCTGGAAATGCATTAAAGCGAGTGTAAGTAAAACAAATTGTGAGCCCTTATCAGAAAAGAAAAGTAGAAAGCATCTTACACTGCCGTCCGGATACTCGATATATTCAACATCCTCAGGGTTGCTGAAGAATGTGCTGGCAAACCTTCACCGCCAAAATACACGCTGCAAAAGTTAATTCTATGGCAAATAATAATTTGATTAGGAGGCACGTACGATTGGGCACTCTCCCCAGTGCGGGTGACACTCGTATGAGCCAACTTGAACAAACTGGCATTGTACGCCTTTGGGATGGATGACCCGACGGAGTCTCTCGAGCGCGAGCCGTACTCCACAAGTTCTGTGAACCCCACTGGGGCGAGCTCACCTGCATCCGTCGAGTTGTACGGCAGCGAATAGTTCTTCAGCCAGTCCGGAATCACGCTCGAGTAGTTCGTCTGCAGCTTCTCAAGCAAGTTGGCGATCTCGCCCATGTTTCCTTTCGTGGGGTATCTGCTTCCATGCCGACTCACTTGCTGCAGCTGTACAAGCTCTAGATCCGCAGCCTGGACAGTCGACTCACTTGCATTCGTAGTGGAGAGGAAGGAGTCACGTTGGTCCCAGTACTTGGTCTTGGTGCCGAATGACTGGAAACTGAAACTTCCACTAGCATCCACTCCAAGTGATGCAGAGAGGAAGGCGAGAGCAAGTAGCAACTTGTCCAGCATAGCGTCTTATAAACAGCAAAGCGAAATTCGAAGTGAGCCTCGTCCTGTACAGAGCCAACCACGCCCTTATCTCCAGACTTGTGTCACGTCTGTGATCATCCATCGACCATTTCCACCGTCAACACCATTGAAGCATGTACATGTACCGTTACCTACATGTAATACCGGTAAACAGCACTTTGCATTGCATCAGCTGTTCTGTTGCCCATCTTCCCTGAATCTTAGTTCAGATTCATATCCGTTATGTGTCACACACCATTTATTGTGTACAATCCACGAGATCCGGCTGGCCATTCAAGAAAGCCGTCGGAAGCATGGGGGGCCACGAGCACCGAGACGGCCACGGCCGCTCGCGCGCCGGCGCGTGGGAAGGCTTCGAGAAGCTCAAGCAGGCGCTGGAGGGCCTGGCCACCGCCAAGGGCGTGTCGCAGAGCCGCATCGGCGCCGTGGCCAAGCTGGCGGCGCATTACTCTAAGGTAACATGGCTACATTCCTTTGAGGACGTGGAGTGGCGGGTGGCTGACTTGGAGTTTGTATGCTGCAGTTCTACAAACATGTGGTCCATGACATTGAAGTTTTTCTATGGAAGGCCGAGGTGGAGCACCGATTGGCTGGTGCGCACTTCTATTTTCTTTAGTGCGTCATTTCTTATTTGTTCTGATTTATTATTATTATTTTTATTTGGTGTAGGGCTTTACGCTATCGACGCCATTATTCGACAGGTACGTCCATATTTTTATTTTATAGGATGTCATGAAGGTAGCTAAGAGAATATTTCTGTGAATATGTGTGCAGGCTCATGCCAAGAACGACCCGAAGGACGCATACGTCAAGCGGTTCCTGATTCGGCTAGCAGATACCATTGAAGCAGTAAAGAAGGTGCCCGAGCAGTCTCAGGTACGAGAAAGATTCAAGGATGTTGGTGAGGATGGGATTACATTTCTAATAGCTGGCGGATTGTGGTTTGATGCTCAGTCTAAAGTTCGACACGTGATTGAAGAGTGGCAGAAGCGTGGAATTTACACAACACAGCAGATTGAAGACGCAGGGGGACGTGAATATCTACAGACTGGACAAGTAAGAGTTTATTTTAATTGCTGGGTGCTGATGGATGAGTAAAAGGGGACAGCTCTAATGTGTTTATCTTGTTTTTAGGAGGAGCAGTCTGGAAACATTACGCCGCGTGCGTCGCCGGGAAAGTTGGCGTCGCTGCTGTCGATTATCAAACAAAAGAAGGGGGAGCACGATCACCCTATCGACCAACAGTCTCGACCAGCTTATGATGACTCCGCCAGAGACCGGCGCCAGGAAACCGCCGCTGGGGGGTATAACCATCGAAGTTACGACGAGCGACGAGCGAATGACCGGCGCTACGATAGTAGAGATACCGGTGGCATCATGGGTGATGCGCCTGGCGTGCCCGTCGGCAGTGGGCGTACTAGGAGAGCCCCTGATGATCGCCCAAGCGAAATGGATGACCGTGATTTAAAGAAGGCTCGGGGGTCCCGGTGGGGCCCATCGAGGTCGGACGACAATTCATCAAATGATAGGCCTGCTCCAATTATTACGTCTCTGGGCAGAGAGGGAGATTATCGCCCTGATAGTGCCAGATCTGGTTACGGTTCACCACCGGGGTCATCTCATCAGGCCCCGCCAAGACATGAAGAGTGGAGCAGAAATGCGCCGCCCCCTCGTGGTTCTGGAGCTGGGTGGCCACGTAGTGAAGGTGTCCGATCACCACAGTCTTCAAGTCTAGGTATACAAAATGCGAGTCCATCTGAGCAGGGCGGCATGCAACGCTCTCCATTTTCTGGATCAGACGACCGACGAAGTCCTGGCAACCGCGTGCCGGGAACCTCTGGAGAAGTTTGCCGTAACTTTTTGGCTGGCCGATGCACCTTTGGCGATCGTTGCTGGTACGGTGGTTGTTCGCATTGTATCATCACGACACTGTGTTTCTAACTTTGCTTCGTTGATTTACAATAGGCACATCCACGAGCAGCAGGCGCAATCAGGAGGTCGCCCAGAAATGACTGAAGCTAGGCGCAAAACTGTGCTGTGCAACAACTTTCCGCTGGGAAAGTGTCGCTTTGGAGATAACTGCAGGTACTACTTGATCAGTAGCTTTGACGTTTGCTTTGTTTGCGAGGTCGCAACTTTGTTGCCTTGCCTCTTTTCTTTAATGGACTGTTCTCTGATGATGGACTCCCTTTGTGGGCCCTGTATTTTGCCGTGTTCGTGAATCTCTCTTCAGCTTTGCTCACGGAGAAGATGAACTTGACAAGTCTGCGAGACGACCTCCCGTGCACGGTGAACCAGCTGGAAGCCGCTGGCAATCGTCGCCAAGCACACGACCGAGCGCGGAGCAGTCACGTATTTCGCCTTCAGCTAATGGGTCTGCCGCACCCGCCCAAGCTAGATCTTACGGAGCCCCGCAAGCTGTATATAATGAACCACACGGTGATCGAGGCACTAGAGGAGGTGATTCTTCTGTATCTTATGCTAACGCCGCTGCGCCCTCACCCGGTGGGCGCCGGCTGCCGACCGACCCCCAGCCAGCCTCATTGGCACCTCCACAAGGCTATCCAGGGTCGTACCCGTCAGCTACGTCACCGTTCGGCACCACTACTGGATCAACGTATATGAACCAAAGTGCGTCTTACCCAAGCGGTGGCGACCAAGGTCGAAGCCGCGTCCCAGGCGGTGCCCCAGTGTTACCAGCCCCTGGCTCGCAGTCGTACGGTGTCGCTGCAGCTCCAGCCCCAAGTACCAAGGTCCTTGCGGACGACGACGATGGTGATACAGTTGAACCCGAGTTTACTCTGGAGTACGACGACGACGACTAAATGGAGATAATTGAGCACCGCCCGCGTTTGTCCAACAACAGAAAAACAATGGTTCAGTAGGCATGACGAGGCGTTCATGCACTTGCACAAGTGTGTCACCCCAAGGTTCCCACAGACGAAGTATCAGGACAAGACAAGATGGAAAGAGCAGCAAGAACCAGTTCGAGGGATGCACTTCTGACACGATATTCAATACACACAAGTTGCGTTTTTCATTTTACAGTCAAGTGTCCCCCGATGGACACTTCAAATGTATCCATTTCAATTTCATCCAATCATACGCGTTTACGAAGATTCTTCACACCCATTGGTGGATTCAAATTATCATTTCTGATTACTGCAAACATGAGCAGCTCCGCCGATGCCTCGGGGTTACCACCCCCTCGCTCTTCACAGACAGCACGCCACCTGCTGCAAATGCTTGCAATAGCTTCACTTGTCCTTCTTGCAGCTGTTACCCAAGTTCCATCTTCGTTCTCCTTCAGCTCGTTGAGTACTTTTCAATCTCCGGAAACGCCTCAAAACTACAAGTTCGAGCACATGTTCGCGACAAAAACCAAGTATTGGGACCAGCGCAATGGAAAAACAGACGAGAGAGATAACGCAATGATGAGAGCGTTGATTGCTCTACCCAGTCTTGCAATTTCAAGCCACAGAGAGCCTCTTGAACAGGAATTGGAGCTTGTTCAGACGCAAATCGTGGCACGACACGGAATTCGGTGAGTAACCAGCACAACCAGGACACTTTGTATTGGTGTTTGGTGCTAAGTTATTGCTGAAGACTCGGTATAATGTTTTGTTACAAATTGGTGTTGGTAGGTACCCGACAGGAGGGAATATCCGAAAGATTAACGCTCTGCTGGAGAAGTTGCAGCCTTTTAAGAGGTTGCTGCCAGAGTGGATGAAGAACTACACGCTGCCGTACAATGCAAGTGTTGCCGGCGAACTGGCAGCGACAGGAGTGAAGGAACTTCGGAAATTGGGTGCTCGAAGCCTTACTAGAACTGGCCACAAGAGCCGTGTGAAGTACAAGAAGAAGAGGTACCAACTCGCCCACACGCACGTTTCGAGGACTCGAGATTCTGCCATTGCGTAAGTACGGCTTTCACGTTTGAAAAGGGTTGCAGGTTTGATGAATTATTACTGTCAGCTTACATTTTGTGAGGTGCAGGTTTGCTAGCGAGTACTTTGAAGACGCGGATGAGGTGAATTATATCGAGTATCCGAAAGACAAGGTCACTGATACCTGTACTTTAGAACCAGCACTATGGAACACTTCGATACTAATGCCATTTTATATGTAGGATACTCTTCTTCGATTCTTTGACCAATGCGCACGATACCAACGAGAGGTGAAGCAGAACTTAACAGCACAAGAACAGATGCACGATTACCAGCAATCAAGCGCCATGGTTGCGAATGCAAAATCGCTGAAAAGGTCCTTTGGGTTGGAGGACGAGGACATCAATTTCTCAGTCGCCGACCTATCGTCTGTACAGTCAGCTTGCGCGTACGTCAGTTTTTTTATTTTATCCATTTGGATCAACACTGAAAATGATCCCCCTGGACTTTAACATTTCTACAGGTTTGATATCGCGCTTTACCATCACAAGCACCATTGGTGTTCCTTGTTATCCAACAAATTTCTGCAATCGCTGGAGTATATGGATGATTTGAAGCAGTTCTATTGGATTGGTGGTGGATACAAGATTAACTTCGAAATGGCGGCCGTATTGCTGCGCGAAATCCTCGACACGATGCGAGCAAAGTCGCAGGATGATACGGCTCTCGTTGGGAATTTCTTTTTTGCTCATGCCGAGACAACTCTCCCGTTGATGACACTAATGGGATACGGCGATCGTACGCTTCTGTTTGCAAATGCTTCACGTTCCGATATTGCATCTCGTGGATTTCGGTCATCCATCCTGTCCCCGTTTACAGCAAACATTGAATTTCGGTTGTTCAAGCGGAAGTCAAGCGATGGCGAGTATCACGTGCAAATCCTCATTAACGAGAAGGAAGCTAAAATTCCAGGGTGTGGCCGTGTGTTTTGCAAGTTATCAAAACTGGAGCAGCAGTGGCACTTCTACTTGAAGGAATACAACTTCCAGGAAGACTGCATGTAGGTAGTGAAAAGAGACACAATGTATATGCGTGTGATAATAAAGCGTTGTATTTAGAGGCGACGATCCGCACTCGGATTGATCGTCGCCTCTTCACAGTCAAGAAACCAAGTGCCGTAATGGCTGCAACGACCACATCCTTCGTACCAGGAGATATTCCAATCGCCCAAGATGGAGCCTTGAACGATGATAATCATGACGAAAACAGCAATGACGATACCGTTCAAGAGCTCAGTATGACAACTAAAACTACACATGAAAGTACGATGACAGGTTCCCCGTCTTCCACAATGGTGCAGAAATCGCTCTTGAATGTCGAAACACCAATTGCTCTACCCCTTGGGAGCACTCTGGAGATTAAACTGGAGTATATTTGCACAACTTCGACGGCAGAGTCTGAACGCTTACGTGGCCTGGCGAATTCCTGTAATGAAGCAGGCGAACAATGCGTTATACGCGGACGCATTCACTTGGCTGGTGGTAGCGCTCAACGCTGTGCTGCGAACTTTTTCGTACGACCTGACAAATCTCATTGTGAAAACCAATTATGTGCCAGACTACTTGATGAAAAGGGTGACTCTGGTACTCTTCGTTTTGAACTAAGTCCTAACGTGGTGACAGATACGTTACCTTTACTTGTGCTTGAGATACGCTCCCGAAAAACGCAAAAGTGGAAAATGTCTCTCGCGACGGCGATAACGTTTGTGCTGAAAATGCTTTCTATAGGAGTCGAGTATGAATTGAAATTCGCACTTCTGGATTCAGAAGAGCGTGCGTGTGGTTTCCTTTGTGCCAAGTTTCGAGGGGGGTTGGAAACTCATTTCCAGAATAGCGAGCTGTCATGGACTACTGTTGTACACAAGCCTAAAATCTGTCTTCTCAACGTGATAATTTCAGATCTACAAGCTTCAGAAAATACTAGTGGTGTAAAGTGCTTCGCAAAGATTTGGTCCAGTGCTACAGGTAAAAGCCGCGCCTATATACTGTCTCCTCTAACGTGGAAAAACGGCGGATTTGCTTCTGAACAAGATGAAACGAAGGCTATTTCACTGAAAATCAATGATGCGGATAGTGAGGTGATATTCGTGGGCGTCTACCGGTTTAGCGATCTGGAAAGAAACGAGTTAATTGGACTCGGTAACTTCTGCATTTCTCCTACAATGCTAGAGAAGAAACAATCTGAAAGCCTCGTAATTCAGCAAAGCGTGCTTCTGTACTCAGAAACTCCGAGTGAAAAGAAGGTATGTGGATCAGCAGTATTTACACTCCAGATAACTACCACCAACGAAGAAGAATTCGTCAGCGACGTCTCGCTAGCTGCAACAAGTCTTGGAGGAATAGCGTATCCTGTTCGAAGTGGAGAAATGAAGTGTCGGTTTGATGTTGGCGTTCATAAAGTTTTGTGGTTACCAAATAATGTATCGGAAGGTGATACAATCACTATCTACCTCCGAATTTCGCAAAGCGACTGGAAAGTGAAGCTAGGGCCAGCTAAAGTCCTACTTGATGATAACGGAGCAGCAAAATATGCTTTGATTGGAGACAAAGCGCACGCAGTTGTTTGCTGGTCACCAAAGAACCGAGCATTTCCTGTACTAGAATTTTTTTTGCACCTACAGCCCCAGCGAAAGTCTAGCCGGGCAGGGGCTAGTTCCAGTGTATCTATCACACCGAATGCACGGGTTAGGCGCCAAACAGGCCGTCAAGCTGTGACGCATACCAATGAAGAGCAACAACCTGTACTAATGGCGACTGGTAGTTTGAACTTATGTTCATTCTTCTCGCAATTGAACGTCGTTGTACACACTCATTTACACCTGGAGGGAGTGAAATCATTCATAGGCACAGATTCCACCGATTCTGAACGAGTTCTTGAAAGCGTGTCCGTGTTGACTGCAATACGGGCATCATCGCACCAAGAAGATGGCGTCAAGTCGACAACCGCTACGAGCGTTTTGGATTCTATGCCCCAGCCTGTTCTGGGGGATGTTTGCATTCACCTATTACAAGCTAAGGGTACTATCTTAAAGAAAGCTGACTGTGTGTCTACTTACTACGTGATAATTTCGTCTGGTACGCAGCAGGTAACTAGCAGGTGCGGCGTTCGTGCATGTTTGCAAAAGATGTGGATTACTAAGTTTTGTTGGATTTGTTATATAGCTGCTGCTCAGTCGATGATGTACAAACACTGACTTGGAATCAGCAACTAGTACTTCCAGTAGTGTCCTCTGCTCCTCCTCTTGTCCGTCTTATACTGTACCAGCGTGCGAGTGGCCGTGACAACGCAGAAAACCAAAACTTGCCTAGCGGTGATCAACTCATTGGATATTTAACATTCCCAATATTTCCTGCGGCTCTTGAAGAAGACCACCTCCTACAGCTTGAGATACCATTTGGAATGCCTATCGATACACCAAATGCCGGTTCGGTGAAACAAAATGACGTCTCGTACTACCAAAAAAGGGGAATGATCACACTAGAAGTGCAATATCTGCCGAATCAGCAGCCCAAAACGTCTTCGTCGGGGTTGGTAGAACAGTTCGAGTTGGTGATTCATCGAGTGAGGGGGGATCTAAATGACCACAGTCTGAATTCTGGCTCCACGAAGAATTTTGTCATGGAGATTAGTCTTATGATGGAACGTGGTGGTAAATCAGAGGAGCTTGCAGTGGGTTCAACTGGAGTGATATCGCTCTCGGCATCAGGAATAACGGAAGTCGGTCAGGTGATCGACCTCAGTAACCCGACAATTTTAACGACTCTTGTTAACGACTCCAGTTGTGTAATTGTTGGAAAAATTAGCGATTTGAGTGGGAACTATTACGGTCGTGTGCATCTTCCACTTCGTCGCGACTGGAGAGAACGGCTGGTTAGCCGAAAAAAGCAAGCATGGTGTCCTGTTTGCATAGAAGCAAGCAATACTGATGTAACAACAACAAACGATGCTGTTTTAATGAGTCTCCAAGTTCTTAAACGAAAGCTCCCAGCTCCACCGTCAGATATTTCCGGCAAATTTTATGTCAGTGTTTCTGAAGTGATCATTGACTGTGCGTTTGAACTTGATAATTCAAGTTTGCTAAAACTGGGAAAGCATGTGGAGTTAGTGTATTCCTCAAACGATTCCAGTAGTGAAACTCGGTACCGTACAAAGCAAGCTACTAACCAGGATAATTGCCATCACTGGCGCTGGAAAAACGAGTGGTTTGCATTTACGCATACAGGTGAGGCAGGAGCATCGCAAGAGCTACAACTATCCTTGAGCATAGGGGCACAGTTAAGCAAGCCAAAATTTATCGGAACGCTGAACCTCTTTTCAATAACTGACGAAGCTAAACTAAATCGCCTAAACCAGTGGGTAACTTTGACAAACCAGCTTGAAAATGGTGAAGATAATGTGGTAGCTCATCTTCAAGTTGTGGTCTGCTACATTCCTACGGTAATTGGTGAATTTTGCTTAGAATTCAGCGAGGGGTACACCTTTTCGGAGTCTGTGCGCATGCTTCACATTGAGCATAAATTTTATGATTGCGTTTTGCAAGAAACTACCTACAGAAGCACTGTCGAGACGCACGACCACCCCGACGTTGACACAGAGTTCCAACAATTACGATTGCCATATGACTCTACATTAGACACATCAAATATGGTGCCGGAATTTATCATTCGGCAAGTTGGACTCACCAAAACTCTAGGAGAAATCTGTTTAGGGACGCTGTTGCTTGATCTCTCGTGTATTTCCCATTTGGCGTCGAATACTTCAGCTATCGATAGTCGAAAAGGATTTACCTATGTCCAGTTTGGCGACAAACGTGATCAAACCAAAACAACTGGGGTCGCAAAACTACGAGTCGGGTTTCAGCCTACAGCACTTCTTTTAAAGTGTCAAAACTCCGAGAAACCGAAAACCCTGGAGAAGCGCGTTGCAGCGGCTGAAGTGTTTACCATTTGGAAAAAGTTCTTTTACGTGCTTGACCAGAACAGGAATGGCTACATTGATCGCACTGAGTTTACGAACATTTTCTTGAACCATCTCGACGGTAGGCACATTTATTCATTATTCACGCGCAATTTGTCTGAATTAATTCACTTGCTACTCCTAGAGATGATGGAAACGTCCGACGGCCAAAAGCTGTTGCAGCTGCTTTTTGGTGATCATAGCAACCAATATATTACTCAGGATAATAGAGCTGCACCTTCACCGCAGCAAATTTCGGCACTGTTTGCCCTGATGGACACAAATCGCGACAATGTAAGTTCGAGCCCCTCCACCTAGTCAGTCTTTTGGGTTTCTTACATGAATGTTTCACTCTGATACCTAGGAGATTGAGTGGGCTGAGTATCTGCGGTTTCTACAGCAAAAATTGCAGCAGGTTGTTGCTGCACCTAAGCAAGACGAAAGCCTAGCAAATCAACCGGAAGTTGCATCTCCACACGTTGAGCAGAAGAGAGAGCTCCGAAAGAAAAATCGAGAAGATTGTCGGGTGCCACAGCCCGCCCCTAGTGCTAAAAGCTCTAACCAAAGTGATCTATCTCCAGAAGACGTGCGAGAAGATAATTCACGAAGTCTATTGAAGCAGACTTCATCAGAACCAAAGCGTCCAAGTAAGACGTCTTCATCCGAACAAAAACGATTGAAACTCCAGTATTCAAACCAAGAGCAGCGTCGCTTACAGCAACAAATATCGTCGCTGGAATCGATTCTCGCATTAGAGCGAAAGCGGTACACAGAGCTTGCAGCAGACCGTCAAGCATTAATGCGCTCGTATCAACAGTTGCATCTCAAACACCAGAATGAACTCATCCAGGAACAGACAAAGACAAAATGGATGAAGCAGACGATTGAGCGCCAGCAACAACAGCTTGAGGAACGAGAAACCCTTCGACACAATCAAAACCAAGCCTCCATTGTGTTGCAGTCAACTGTTCGATCCCGACTGGAGCAAAAGAGATACCAAGGATTGAAACTCCAGCGCGCTAATGCAGCCATCGTAATTCAATGCATGGCAAGACGAGTTATCGCGAAGAAAAAGCTGCGAGTTCTTCAGGACGCAGATCGAATTGCAACGCTACGCGGACGTGCTGCTTCAAGACTTCAGAGCTTTACCAGATTTCACTTACACCGAAAAGAACGCGTTTTGTTAGTGGAAGCGAGGAATTTATCAGCGACCATTTTGCAGAAGAATGCCCGCAGGATGATTGCCTCTGGTACTTGGAAACGTCAAAAGGCTGCAGCATTGAAGGTTCAGTGCTGGACTCGCCAGCGTCTCGTGGTTCGGCATGTGGCTCAAACTCGGAATGCTGCGATTGTTGTGAAAATCGCTGTACTGGGGTGGTTTATCCGCTGGCAGTATGAGAAGATCAAGAAAAGTACGCGAAAGCTACAGCGGTGGTGGCGTCGAGCAACTAGGGAACGATCAACATATCATGAAGTACTGGAGGCAGTCATTTGCATTCAATCAGCATGGAAGCGAAGAAGTGCGAGGAAGTGGTTTGAGCGCGAATGGCAACGCCAAGAAAAGTTTCTGTCGGAATTGGAGGCGTCAATTTGTATCCAGGCAGCGTGGCGAGGGCATCAACGCCGACTAAGTCAATCACAACAGGCAACCCCACTACTTGATGACGAAAGTGTGGTCGAGGCTTTGCTTTACAGTGTCATAGCAACTATTGAAGCTGGAGCCGTCGATTTCTTACTCAGTGATCTCTCGCGTGAAGTACCGAGTGTAACTACTGTGTGTTCGGCGATAGGAAACAATCTCGATGAAACGAGTAGCGCTGATAAAGAATTATATGCCGATCGCCCTCTCGAAGCTGAGTGTACCTCTGGTGGTGACGACGTTGGCGAGGAAGAAGACATTAAACATGTCACTGCAGATCTAGTTGAAGCCGTGATCAAACTAATTGGCTGTGACGCACTAGGACTGGTGGATGGAGGTAACTCAAGCTTTGATCAGGTTCATGTGGATTCAATCCGTGGCAGCGTAAGTGCAGAGTGCCCTTCGGCCAGCTATGAACAACTAGAACAAAACAACTCTGAACCTGATAAGGTCGAACTCCCTTTTTCGATCGACAACCTCGCTGAACATGTCAGTAATTCCCAAGCAGAATGTGATGTTGAAGATCTCATCAGCATCGACAATTCGGAGCTGGATGTCGTCCGAGCTGTGCTGAGCACTATCCAAGACCAGGTTGTATTACTTGCAGGAAAAGAAGACACTGTATCGGTTCAAGACTTGACTCTTGCGACTGGTATTAGCGAACACCACGATATACAGAACTATTCATCTCAAGACGAGTCCAACGAAGTCGGAGGAACGGCATCGACAACCAAACAAGACATTATTGCTGAAGAGGATAACACAAGCTCCAGTGACGTGCAAGAAGTAGCTGGTTCAGGTGAAAACTCGCTTCCAGTTGAAGAAGGACGAGGGGATTCAACAACTTGTGAAGCACCCGCGGCACTCTTCGAAAGGGAAGAATCAAGTATTGCCTCGGTCTGGCAATCTATCGATATTGATGCTGAAGTTGTCACGGTCGCTCCAGATGAGAAGCCGATCGATCCAAGAGAAAATAGTGACGCTACTGATTCTAATGCAAT
>KV742847.1:24032-45441 GCA_000468175.2 Phytophthora cryptogea
TGCAGCTTAATGCACTCGAAGACGATCGAGGCAGTGAACCAAATGACGAAGTCGATCATGACGAACAACTACCAGAAGCCCAACCGCAATCTGAACTTTTTGACCCTCTTGCAGCAAGTATCAACACTGATCGCCCTCGCGCTGAATTTGAAGTGGAAAACAATGTTGGGGATTCGAGCAATGTGAATGGTGATGAGGCAGCGTCCGAGCTGGAAGTTGTAGAATCCAACACCGAACTTGCCCAAGCAACCATACCCTTTGACATGGAAGCAGTAACAGAAGACTATATGATGCCGAACGACAGCGAGTCCGATGAACCAGAAAATAAAAGTGATGGAGAAGACGACGCAGACGGCAGCAGTATGGATTCCGCAGACTTGATGATGGAGGCCGACGAAATGGCAAGTTTGCCAGACAACGATTCTGATAACCATCTCATCGTAGACAACCGAGCAACGCACCGCAAAACGGAACGTTTGAACAGTGTGACGTTTCTATCCGATCTCGACCAACTCATGCACAAAGCAGCAAACTCCAATAAAACTTTGAGCGACGACTACAGTAGATCAGTAGTTCCTACTCAAATAAATGTAAAACGATTCTCAATGAGGAACCGGACGCTGTCTTTGAGGAGACGGTGACCGTTCATTCCAAGATTTCATTTCTTCATTCTCGGTAGAAGTTGCCATTGAAATATGTCGGTGGATGCTACAGTTCGTCACGTCTTCGGGTACGATGGCAGTGCCGGGGACTCGCCACCTCTGCAACTCGCAGACGAAAACACGTTGGTGTACGTGAGTGGCCACACTCTTCACTTTACGTCCACGACAACTCGTAGTCAACATTTCTTGCTACGTCCTCAACCTCGAAAAATCGTAGCGTTCGACTTCAATTGGAAGACGTCGACATTCGCCATCACCGCTCGAGAACCACAAGCCACCATCGCGTTGTATTCGTACCCGGACAAGAAGCCCAAGGCAAAACTCGAATTTCAAGGAACGTCCAACGAAGTCTTTGAGTATTCGTTCATCAAGTTTTCTCGCTGTGGTCGTCGTCTGCTAAGCATTCGACCAGCTCCACCAAATATCAAGACAATTGGAGACAATACCAAAGCAACCGAAGCTCGAGAACCTTTGCTCTGTGTGTGGGACTTGGAGACTTTGGCACCGGTTCCAGGGTGTGAACATTCCAGTGTCCAAGGACCTGTGCGGTTCGCGTCGTTCGATCCTGCCAATGTGAATCAGTTTGTTGTTGGTGGAGACAACGGACTGCAGATCTGGAAAGTGTACACGGGTAAGACCTCTGCTTCGAGTTTGCTGCGTGCCGAATCGGTATCAATGCTCTCAGTCTCGAACGGGGGTACTATTGAGCTACCTAGTGACCCTGCGGACGTCGTCGAGTGGGAAGAGAAGCGGAAACAGTTTAGCTGTCATGCATGGCTTCCTCGAAGTCGCCTTCTTGTTGCCAATCAAGCAGGTGACCTGCTTCTCGTGGATGTCGCCGACGCTAAAGTGTTGCAGCAAATTAAGATGGCAGCTCGGCCAGATCACTGCCCCATTGCAGGAATCGTCGTGACTTTAGAGACCGTAGTTGTTGCCTATTCCGACGGAGCTCTAGCGTGGCTCCAGATTGAGAATTGGGAGCTACTGAACACGGGTAGTTTGCCTGACGGGTTCACGACTCCTATTGTCACGGTCATGGCACCGACGCCAACGTACGCGAAAGCTTACGTGGGCACTCGCAATGGGAAAATCTTTGAGGTTCGCACGAGTGTCATGCAAGACGATGACGAAGATGCTGAGAATGAAGACGACGATGGAATCGTACGCCGCTCTGCCAGACGGCAGCCTAGTCATCCAGGAAGCGATGAATTTTCGTTGATATCTCCATGTGCGAGCTACCCGACCGGTCCGGCTTGTGATAGCGCAGTGCTCACTCCGTTTGGTGGTGCATTTGCCACCGACGCTTTGATCGCCACAGGAGGCATGAATGGGTATTTGGCACTGTGGAGTCTCCGTGAATGCCGTTCTGTTGCTGAAGTCAACATCGCTGCCCTCTTTGCACAAGATCCAACCACGATCGGAGCTACGACAGATGCCAGTTCTCGACCAGGTACAGCTAGTGCTGCCTCTCAAGACCTTAGTGCTGCAACAGCTAGTCCTCCGTCACCAGTAGTGATCACAGCATTAGCATCACGACCTGCTGATCCGATTGTAATGGTAGGTGACCACCAGGGAAGGCTTCGATCGCTGTGTGCAGCGAAAGTGATGGGCGGTGCTGGAAAAGTGGAGATTTTACCACAGCACTCGGTACAGTTGCTGCCACTTGATGCACCACTCGATATTTTATCGGTTCATCCGACGCAGGCAGTGCTCATGGTCTCATCGACGCACAATGGTGCAGTATTTCTGCTGTCCATGGACCACGAAAGACGATTCCCTGTCCTGGCATTCTTGACATTACGCGAACCAAGCGAACGCGTCGTAGACATTCAATGGAATGTGACGGGTGGCAGTGCGAGCAGCTCACTTACGCTGACATGCTTCTCTTCGCGTGGCTTGTTTTACAGCGCGAGGTACAACGCACCACCACAAGAAGATGTTTCAGTTGGTAGTGCTGCATCGGGACGTCGAGATGTATCTCCCAGAGGGGCTTTACAGATTATTCCAAAGGTGATTGCATTCGGCGAAGCGGTTCTGCCCATGTGTGCTCGATTGCGCTTCCTGGCTGGTCCTTCCAGCAGTATGATGATCGCTACGTCTCCAAGCCGCCCGGAGCTCATACTTTTGAAGAATCGTGAAGTCGTACGCGAATCGACGGAGGAGATCAGCATTCTCTCAAAAATGCTGACCAAGCGAGCCCATGCTCGGGGAGTATCGGCAGTAGCTGTTTTCCCACGGGTACTCGACGGAGGTGTAGAGCTTCTCGTGACGGGTGGAATGGATGGTACAGTCACTTTTTGGACACTTGCTACAGCTTCAGCAGTCAACGCTCGTCGACAACCGAAGATGCCAGCAGAAGGTGACATTGACTCGAAAGAACCAGGAACAGCTTTAGGGTCTGGTAGTGACGGCGAGCTTGACGAAATGCAAGCAACCAAGAAGCGCACACTGGTGACGCATGCAGGACCCGTAACAACTCTGCGTTTTGTCCTCACACGAGGTGGAACCTCAGCTGAAAGCGGTGGTGCAGCGAACATTCAATTGATCTCAACGGGAGTGGATGGATGTGTGTTCTTGATGGACGTGCGGCTGTCACCTGAGCTGTACGGGGACTCGATCGGCCTCAATGGAGTGCAGGGCTCCGATCCCATCATGAATCCGCTCTACATGAATGTTGTGTCGACTGCGAAATACGACGATGTCTTCCAACCTGAGCGAGAGCTAGAGCGCACGCCATTTCTCGAGTCAAGGACGCGCGCTGAAGCGATGGCAGCACGCGATCGATTCGATCGAGGAAAAGATGGCACGCGCACCAAGTTGCGCGAGATTGAAGGACGGCTCAAAACAATGCTGGCCGATAACGAAGTACTACCCGAGAGTGAGCAGCTAGCGCGTGAAGAATTTGTCTTGAACGTAGCCTGGCGTGATAACCTCTTGAGCCAACATGCAACACGGGCACAACGAGTACGTGAAGGAATTGCGCGTGATCTGGCGCGAATGGCTATCGTGCGAGAACGGATGAAGCGCGAATTCTGGGATGTGGCCGAAGTTCCCGGCGTTCGACTGACAGCTCTCTCACCTCCGGTAACTAGCACCGCTAACAACGCTGCCGCATTGCCAAATAGCCAACAACCTCAACAAATACCAGCAGCACCGACAGCATCTACAGGACAACCGGCGCCACTTTTCGTGTACAACTTCCCGCTGCGACGGCAAACACCACATGAGCAAAAGCTTGCCAAACAAATCGCCACGCTTCGACTTGTCGAGTTCGCACACCAGCAACAAGAAGACCATGAAGGTCATTCGTCGGACGCTCACGCTCGATTCCAAGAAACTGTTCCCAGTGACTTGCACTGGATTTTGAACGCTGGTACGCTGCATCCGAAAGCACAACAAGCTGCCGCCAGCAACGATACTCCTGCATCACCAGAAATCGCCGACTGCGCTAAAATGCCGAGCTATAACTTCGTGTATCACCCAGCTTCGGTGCGAACTCGCAAGCAGGCATGCGTACAAATGCACTTGCTTGAGTCGTATGCCCGATCACTTCAGACTGCGTTCAATACCGAGTTCCAGGAGCTTGTGCGGCACAAGGTAAGCACAATGGAACAAATCGAGGCTAAGAACGCTCGCATCATGGAGATAACAGCTGAGCTCAATGCTGGTGGCACAGCTTCAGACCTTTTCCGTCCGCAGTGGGCACCCGAAGAGAAGGCCGACTCGATACTCAAAGTTTCGCCCGAAGAAATGACGCAGAAGCCGTACGAGACTGCAGAACGCCGCAAACAGCGTGAGCGTGAAGCACACGAAGCAGCCGAAAGAGAGAAGGCGCGTAAGAAAGATGACGTCGGTGGCCGAGCGCTGATAGATATGATGGACGGCACTCTGGAAGTAAAAAAGGATCCGCTGGCAGCTCAGGAACTGGTCAAAGAGGCTTGGATGATGACGATTCCACCCGAGGAGATGACAGCAGAGCAGAAGAAACTCGTTGCTCAGTTCGAGGCTGCACAGGCCAAATTTGAAGAGGAGCGTGAGAAGTATCGGAAGAGCTTGGACTTGGAGCTGCGTAAAACTCGAGGCGAGGTGATTGATCTCTGCCGAGCATTCGACGACAAGCTGCGCGCTTTGGGCGATCGGTACATGGCTACACGTCGAGGCGTTCTTGCTCAAGAACTTTACGAGCTTCGTTTGGCTGATGAGCTCATGACACGTGAACAACTGGAGCTTGAAATCGAACGGCTTGAAGATGAAGCGCGCATGATGCAAGACACTGAGGCTCGCGCTCAAAGTGAAAGCGATCGATTCGCTGGCCAGCTTGAAGCCTGTCGCGAAGACTTGCACCGTGCCACTGAAGAAGACAAGTTGCTTGAGAAGAGCTTCGTTCGTGACTTGGAGGAGATAGTTCAAAGCAGTGGTGGAGGTGGCAACGGGAGTACGACAACTGCGAGCACGAATCAATTGGACTCCACGGACTTTATCAAGCAGCTTGTTGAATTGTACCGCAGACGCAAGCCTGAAGACCTCGTGCTAGCTCGTGACGGAATTTCGGGGCACGATACAATGAAGCGCACGAACTCTGGTGGAGTTACTGCCAGTCGTGCTAAAGGCAATGCCAAGCAGCGTCTTCTAGCTGAAAGGCAAGGCAGTGAAGGATCCAAACGCTCCCTGCTATTGAAGCAGGCGTCCAGCAAGAATAATGTAGTCGAACCGGAAGCCAACCTGGATCCGTTTCAACACCTTGATAACCAGCACAATGACGATTCTCGGCGTGGAGGTATCACCGCGGCAGGTTCCAGCAGCCAAAAGTTTGTGGTTGTGCCGCTGGACTACGTTGCGGATCGTCCGGAAGGCGTGTTGATCGAGGATCGTATTTGGCGAGCCTTGAACGCTCTCCGTAGCAAGAAAATTTTGACGGAGCACGCCGTTCGGGAAAAAACCGAGCTGCTTGCGCTTGCGAAGACCGTCAGCGATGAGCTCCGTTCCAGGTTGTCGGACTTACAGAATCGACGTCGGAAGCAGCAACGCCAACGTGATTCGTTGTTGCTGCGCCGAATCGAGATAGCGGAGAGCGCACCTTTGCTGGTACGCATCAAGCAGGGACAAGACGAAACTCCAGTCGGCGGCAGCGGTAGTGACGACGCGCTCCTGGTAGCACGGACCAGTGTTGAAGCTTTGAACGACGTGATCCAACTGCACGGCAAAGACCAAGTTGGGATCCTTGGCCGTATCAAGGACTTCCGCAAGAGTATTAACGTCATGGAGTGGGAGCACTCACTGCTACAACTGCAGGCACGCGATATGGACGAACGATACACCGACATCCAATTGCTGCGAGTGACTAAAGACCTCCAAGAGCTTTTCCACACTGGAGACACTTCTCACAAGCAGAAGCGCGAAGCAGCGATGCTTGAGGCCAAGTTGGCACATTTGGGTCGCCATCACCAGACCACTTTGCTCAAACTCGAACGCACGGGGTCTCAACTGGAACGTCAACTTCATGAACGCGAGCGCGAGAACCGGAACTTCCAGCAACAAGTAGCCCAACTTGAAACACAAGTGCAGATTCGTGAAGATATCTTGGCGAGTCGCACAAGTGCCGCAATACGCCAACAAGCAGCCGGTGGAGGTGTCCGTGGTGACGAAGCCAGACTAAAGGCCATCGCTGTGAGGCGCAAACTGGTGGACCTGGCCAAGGCTCAAACCGACGAAATTGAGTATCTTCGTCTCGAGCTCGACAAAATGCGACGCCGCACGTTCCCAAGCTTTGCCCAGGCGCACGCTCGCGAGTATCACGATGTCGACTAAACTTTGATCCAGAAATGTCCTTGCTTCGATGCCTCTGTACCTCGAAGCTGTAGGAAAAACAAAAAATCGTCAGTGTTTGAGAGGAGGCGTACGTACCGATGCATTCATAAACTGCAGCCCAGGTCACCAGGATGTACATGGAAACAGGTTTCGTCTATTGAGATAATCCAGCCTTAGCAGTCACCTTTTTGAGCCGTACCATCTAGATCAGTGCTGGGGAATAAGCAAAAGAGCTGTCAGCACTAAGCACGAGCTGCTTCAGAGTTGGGAGTTGGTCCAGAACAATCTTGACTTGCTTTAGCGCACGTTTTGCCCGTCGTTGCTGTGCCAAAACTGCGGAGTTGCTGGTGACAAGGATGGCGGCCACTTGATGCAGCAAAATCGCCCAGTCAGGAAAACGAAGCTTCAGTGCCTCGTGATGGTGCTGCTGCAACAGCCATCGAGAAAGGTTATTCGCCACCACGTCGGCGCAATCCAGAGCGTGAGTACGCCGCTGCTGCACCACCTCAAGTGCCTTCTGTAAGAGCTGGAGGGAACACACAGCACCAGCGCGGCGAACAACCAATTCAGCCACAATGGCAACCTTAGCCGCAATCACCTGATCAGTTCTTGAGTTTGTACGACGAGCGCCAATAACAGGCTGCAGGGACGCAAACGCGTTCACTGCCTGCAAAGCTGCCGCGTGCTGCTGGGTGGTGTCAAGCTCATTCCAAACACTGTCTTGCATGGTTTCTTCCAAAAGTGTCATCAAGGGAAGCAGCAGTGCAGATGACGCTGTTCGCATTAATCCAGACGATTTATCACCGCGCGTTTTCACCGAGGATGATGCAGCTCCATGCCTCAAGAACTGAGCTGCTAGCCATTCCAGTAACGTTCCTTTGGTCACCAGATAGACGCCTCCCGATGGTGTTCTTAGCGCTGCCAGCAGAATACTTGTGATCAGCGGCTGCGTGTGAGTATCTGCCAGCTCTGACGTGAAGAAACTCAGCAGCATCGGAAGTACGTGGCGACGCACAAGCAGCGCCACATCGTCGTCGCTGCGTACACCACGGCGAAGTGTGTGCAGCAGCCACGAACGCTCTTGACGGTAGGTCAGCGGTGCCCGACTGTTAAACAGCGAGTAGAACATCGGGACATCCGATAGATCCATCGCGGGGCGTGCCAACAAAAAGTGGTTAACTTGAGGATACAGAACATGCGTCGGCCGAGTCAACACTGCAAGAGCGTCATTCAGGAATACGGAGACCACCGATGGTACCTGTTCGAGAGGGTCTTCCACTCCACGACGGAAGACATCCAGCAGTAGGTGCACCTGACGGCCCGCCTTAAACTCACTTGTAGTCTCGTTTGTAGCCTGCAGAGACTCGTGCATGTGTGCAAGAATGCCGTACGCGTACTCACGGATACTCTCAGCATCCGACGACGTGGCACGGATGGCAATGCCCAACAAGCCTTGCTGTACGATGCCACCATCGGGCAGATCTGATGAGGAAATGAAGTGCGACAGCATTGGCAGTAGGAATGCAGGATCGTACGCTTCTGTTTCCTTATCCTCGTCGGCCGAGATAGTCTGCTTCACATCGGCGATAGACTCATCCGAAAGCTCTTCGTCGAGATTCAAAAGAGACGCATCAGTGGCTGCAGACAGCTCGCGGTTTAAAGGAAATTGGTCAATGGTGGCACGAACACGGTTTTGCTCAAGCCCTCCGCCAAGAACCCAAGCAGAGTCATCCACGAGATCGTTGTGCGAGCGCTTCGATGATCCCGTCGTAGCTATTGCCGACGGAGAAATTGTTGACGATGCACCGAAACGAAAGCCCATGCTCACGAGCGTCAGCTCTTCACCCTTAGTAGATCCATGAGTCTCAAACTCTTCGAAGAGCACACGCAAACTGCGATCGAACGAAGATAGCGACATTGAATACGAGCTCAGCAATGTCTGCAAGAGCGAACGAGTATACTTCCCCGTGATGCGAGCGAGCCGCGCAACAACGCGACCAATCAGCAGTCGCACAGCATCGTTGTTCACGTTCTGCAAGCTCTGCGCAAAACATGGGTGGTTAACGATAGCGTCGAAGTGGGCTTCAAAGTCGAAGTCCACTGCGCTTGTGTCGTTTCCAGCTAGGCGAAGAAGTACCGCAGTCATACTTACAAAAGCCTCAAACGCAGGCTGCGTAGCTTCACGGATGATCTCACGCATTTCGGCGTAAAGCGAAAGAACAGTTTTCACAGCAATCGCTCGTTTCTCTTGATTCTGCTCAACGAGGGATGCAACAGCACTCTCCATCATAAGCACAATCGACTCATACGTGTTCGTCTCCGTTTGTGTAGTCTTCAGAGCAAGTAGGCCACTTCGAACCAGAACCGGAAGCAAGCTTAACGCTGTGCTTTCGTTGCTGCCACTGCGCAAAAGAAAAAGTAATCCGAGGAGTTGTGAAGACGTCAGTATCTCGTCACTCTCCGACCTTGCTAGTTTTTTCACAATCGCGCTAGTAGAAACACTCAATGATTCGGGATCTACACTCTCACAGTCATCCACAGACAGATATCGTAGCAGCGCAAGCTCTGGTGCGCAGTTTTTCCGCGATCCCAACAGCACACGCTCATAGCAGTCCAAAGCCAACTTGCTCGAGAAGTTGCGGAGGTCAGGGTTTGCGATGAGTGCAAATACGTTGTAAATTGCCCCCACCACCTCACATTGCACTCGCTTGTCTTTCTCGCGCCGAAGTCGCTTCATCAGATACTCCTGAAATTCCATCGGGAAAGCAGCAGCATCACTGCCTACCCGAATCGCACTGACAATCGATCGAAGAACCTTGAAGCAGTAACTTCCATTCGTACTTGGTAGCCCGCGCGCACTTTGCATTACAAGAGATGGCAATGAACTCTCGATAGATGCCATAGCAGTGGCGGCATCGATGCCACCAAGACGACCAAGAACGGTAAACCCAGCTGTGAAAAACGGCAGTTGCCGTCCGAGATTTTGGTCGCCTTGGCTATTCACGAGCTGCCAGAGTTTCCGCGTGAGCAACTTTGCGCGCTTGTATTCCGAAAAGGAAGAGTAGTGCTCTTGTTCTTGGGAGTTCGCTTCAAGTGAACCGAGCACTCGCTCGACAAGCACCAAACGTGGGGAATGGGGAGTTAACGTGCTGGAATCGCTGAGAAGACTATCAAGCATTGAAATACGAGCTCTCGGGGGAATACGAGAAGCAAGCACAGCCACGAGTGGGACGCCTGCACGCAGGAACATGCCATCAAAATCGCATAGCACCGTTAGATCTGCGTCAGACTTGGTGCCGGAGTAAACGCGCATGGCAACAATCTCGACTGCAGAAAGCAGCCGCCACAAGGCATCAATGGAAGTACTCGAAACTACTGCCCGCAACTTAAAGAATACACGCGATAGCACACCAGAAGCTGAAGCATTTTCATCCGAGACAATAACAACCGTCAGCAACAGCAGTAGTAACTCACAAAGCTGAGCAAGTTCATCGTCCGAGAAACCGATATGGCTTGATGAAAAGAAAAACAGTAGTTGTTCGCACATGCGTGCTGCACTCATCGCTTCCAATCGATGGTCAGAGACCCGACGTTTTACCCAGCCCGACACCGCTGCAACCGCTAACTTTTGCTGTTTGCGTTCTTTACTAGCAATCGTGAAAAGAATGTGCAGGAGAACAACGTGCGCAGGAACCACCTTTGAAAACTCTTCAGCGGCGGCAGATTTGGGAGAAATGTTACACTGCTGCTTCGTTTTCGCTGCTGGTGACGACGCTGGATTCAGCAGAGTTAGAATATCCACGTCTCCACGGGCTGACAGATAGTGAAGTACCGGGTCAAACGTTTCCGCTACATCCGCGCAGTTGCTGATGATATGCTCCCAGCTTGTAATAAAGTCATCAGTTTTCATCGAAACTAGGGCAGCAGTTAAGGCATTGGGATCACTGAAGCGGTACCACTTAGTACCAGCCGCTCGCGCCTTCTTCTTCAGAGTGGAAACACTGCCAAAGCTAGGCTTTCCCGACGCCAGCGCTTCACAATAAGCTTGAAGCCACACGTAAGCATCACATTCGCGCTCGATTTCATCGGAGCTCACAGGACGCTTTCTTTTCTTGCCATTCGAATCGTCACTGGACGCTCCACTGTTTTCATCTTGTTCCATCGCACTTCCATTCGTGTCAGAGAAGGCGTCGTTGCTAGCAATCAGCGCGACTAACTGGTGAGGATATTTGCTCGTTGGTATCAGTCCCAGGAGAATGCGCACGGCAAATGCTACAACACTTGAATCAGCACGATAAGCTGCCAGATCGAATTTCTCTGTCCGGGTTCCATCTCCAGTAAGTGCATTCAGAAATCCCACCAGGGCAACAGTTATTGGGCTGAGCGAAGATGAAGCATCGGTTACTACGCGCCTGCCAATTGATACGTAGAGCAGGGGGTCCGCCATCACGGCACGCGTGATTAGCTCAGTGAACTCGGCACAAATTCTGCTTCCGCTTTGGCGCAAACTTTCTAGCCAGAAGGTGACTTCTTCATCCGCACGTCCACTAAGTGTTTCTTGTCCGAAAATGTCCGAAGCCAACAAAGTCCGTTGGAGCACTTGTCCTGCAAGCTTCTGCACAGTACGACTAGGACTTGACACGTACAACAAAAGCATTTGGTAAAGCTTGGACCGGTTACCAGAACTGTCACTTGTAAACAGGAAACGCAGGCGAGGCGTGTCCACGGAGAACAAGAAGCGTAGCATTTCACCCACAATCAAACTTTGCATTGGTGACGGCAGAGTATCATCAGAGTTATCAGCAGCAGGAACGTCCAAGTAGCGCCAAGCCAACGTTTTAGTAAAATCAACCTTCACCTCACGCATTGTCTGAGGAAGGCATTCCAAATACAGGCGGAACACGGTGAGGGCACGCACGTAGACAAGAGCAATGCTCCGATCTTCCGAAGCACACAATTTGAGAAGCAACGAGACGAGCGCTTCTGGGCTGGGAACCAGAAAGCGAAGCTCTGATTGCACTTCCGAAGCAAGTCCCAATGATTCAAGCGACGATGCTAGACGTACATAACGCTTCAGCGTGGCCTCAATCACTCCAAGTGACGAGTAGATCACCAAATTGTTGGTGTGCTGGATACTGCGGGAAAGCTCCTTCCGGTAGTTGCCTGGTGCGATGAGTCGAGACGCAAGAGACTGCGCTGAGCACCATGTCGAAAGCGCTTCTCCATTTTGAGTCGTAGGAAGTCCAGTTGTCACTGCATTCAGCGAGCAAGCAAGTAGTTTCTGCACAAGTGATGCAACACAGAACCAGCGGTACACTGGCTTGGGCTCTAGTTGCACTGCCAGTGCGGCGAGATATTCGGGCAAAAGTCCCGGATATGCAGAAAGAAACCGCATCACCAGCGTCTGGGCCTGTGTACTGCGCAGCATCTCGTTCACGCCAATTGTCACGACTGCGTTGCGGATCACCTTGACAGCGTACGCCTGGTCCGATGTGATCGCCTCTTCATCCTGCGCACCCGAAGCTGTAGATTTCGATAAAAAGAGTCGCAGCGCCTGCTTCTGCGGCACAACGTAAAGAGCGCTTTCTTTAAAGAACAGTGCGTTGAGCACTCCGAGCGCCGTATCCCGCACACCTTCTTCATCCTCGACTTGAAGCAGCGCCAACAGTTGGTGCACGCACGTGCCGTTGAACACCACGAGCTTGCTCTTGCGCTCCACCTCCTTATTATAAAGCACCAACTGTCCGAGCTTGTCAAAGATCTCACCCAGCATCTCGGCCGAGTCTCCGTCCATACTCTTGAACAACGAGGCCGTCACGCCTCCCTCCTTCATAGCGAAGCGGTGCACGCTCTTGTCTGGACACGCCGTGAGCGCCAGCACGAGGTCCACGTACGCCGCTCTCAGCTGGAACGGTGCGTGCTTGACATCTTCCTCCTCTGCGTCCTCCACGACCTCAGGCTTCTTCCATCGTCTCGTAGCGAGCTTCACAAATGCCGGACACTGGAAATTAAACAGCCGCACGAGCTCTCGGGCCGTGACGCCGCTGACCTTCGCCACTTGTCCCAGCAACTGCAGCGCGCGGAACTCGATGAGCGGCTTGTCGCTCCAGCTCAGCAGCTTCTCGAGCTGCGCCGCCTTCTCACGCACCACTCGAAGTGCATAGGCTTCGGCTTGGGCGGCGTCTCGATGCGTTTGGAACTGCAGCAGATGCGTCACCACGTGCAGAAACGTTGCAAAGCTCTCGCGCTTCTCCCAGCGGCTGCCGACGCCGTGTTGCTCAGGCCAGACGCGCAGCAGGAGCTCTCCTTGGGGGTGCACGGCCAGGAACTGGTCGCGTAGAGCCGCCGCCTCGCTCTCAGAAGCGGGCGCTTGGTCATCCGCAGGGTCCGAGAGACGCAGCGAGCGGGAGAAGGACAGGAGGGCGTCGTCCAGCGGCTGCCGGTCGCGCTCCGCTGCCAGCAGCAGCTCGCGCAGCGCCATCGATGTCGAATGATACACTGGCTGATTGGTCCACGTCGTTTGGTGGAATAGTCCTGATCAAACCGTTTGCGACGGACTATTTCGGCAGATTTGTAACATGGCTACAAAGCTCGGGAATCGAGTGAGTGTGTTGGGGGCGCTGGGCGTTGCTGTGTCGAGCTATGGGGTGTATGTGAAGAAACAGAAGGTGGCACTGCAAGGGGAATATGTGGCTTTATGTGACTCGGAGAATTTCTCCTGCTCGCAGGTTGGTTTTGAAGGTGGTGGAGGCCTTAATGGAAATGCACTGATTTAGGATCGATTTTTGTGCATCAAGGTGCTGACGAGCGAGTACAGCAATTTGGCGGCGCACTGGGGGCTGGTGGAGAAGAACTCGGTGCTGGACGTGTCGAACGCGCATTTCGGTGTGTTTTCAATTGGTGGTTGCGGAAAAAAAAATAATGTTGAAGGCTGGATGGTGATTGTGTAGGAGTCCTGGTGTACTCGTTGTTCATGCTGTACCCGTTGGTTCGGAAAATTCCTTACCATGACAAGTTCTACGCTGCAGTGTCGTGCTGTGCTACGGTGAGCTGTGGTATCAGAGGTATTGATACTGCGACGTAAAATTATCTCACGCTTACTACTGTTGCAGGTGGTGATGCTGTACTTGGCCTACATTTTGGCGTTCGTACTACGGGACTTCTGTGTGGTGTGCGTCGCGACGTACGTCATCACTGGTGGTTTGCTATGGAGCTCGTTGGCACTCGTTCGTGCGAAGAAGTCACTTATGAAGTCTAAAAAGGAGTAGGGATCTGGTACCGAATGCGTTGGTAGGGTGCTTCACCTTCCCGAATCAGTGCAAACAACCTCGATCTGTTCAACACCCTGGTGCCCGTTCGACGTACAAACTTGAATTCCAATGTTAAACAAGGCTCACTTTCAGGTTTGCTGTTCGGCTCTTCAAACTTCCAAATTATCACAATATTTTTGATGTGGATTGCTCCCAAGTGACACCGCAAACAATCCCGTCTACTGTCTCTTGGATCGATACCAAAAAATTTGAACACATTTAATGTGTTCGATGTTGAAGTAATTCTACCGTAACCCACTTCTAAGTCCCGACGGATGTCACTCCGCTTTCTTAATCGACACGTTTTGCACAGGCAATGGATCCCCGTAGACAGCGGTGGGAATCAAGATTTGCGAATCCTGCGAGCTAGGCTCCTCCCCAGGGGGGAGGTTCGGAAAATACTCCGGTGACAGGTGGTTCTCGCCAGCCTCGATCCTAAATTCAGCGACGTTGGACTCATTTTTCCTGTACGGGTGTCTGTACTTGCGCCAGCCCCACGGTCGTCTTCGAAGAAAACGCCGGAATGTGTCTTGAAGACCACGTTCAATTAGCTCATAGAACTTGAGCTCACGTGGCGAGCGCCGCAGCGTGCCAATGATGTCATCCATCGGAACGAAGCACCACCGAACGCATTTATACAAACGAATCACGTCCTTCGCACGACCATTATACTCATGAGCCGTTTGGTTAGAGCTCCCAAGGTAGCTGAAGCTGTTGCCAAACACCAGCTTGTTCAAGCATCGTAAAAGAGTGCGTTCTCCCTCGGGAATACGTAAGCGGTCGCTGCGCAGCACAAGCACCAGTGTCTCCAATGGCAAACGTTGCATTTCAGAAACGACCATCAGGTCAGAGAGCTCAGTTGAGGCATCATGCGGAGCCGAGTAGAAGAGCGTTGTTTGAAGCAGAAAGTGATACATGCTGCATACCGGATTCCCCCATACATAAAACTTGCCATGAAAGTGTACTTTTCCGACGTATTCAGACTGGATCGCGAAGATCGTTGAAACGGCTGGGACCATGGACGACGGAGACGGCGGCACAAGATCACACCACTGACTGTATTGCTGGTAGCAATGTTGGTACTCAAGTGTCACCTCCTGTGTCACTTTCGCACTATTTGCTTGGGCTCGCCAGTACTTGACTTTCATCTGCCCACGTATCCAGAACTCTGGGTCATCTTTTAGATCCTCCGATCCATTTAGTTTGTCAGGATCGGCAGTTAAGAGCTGAGTTGAAGAGGACCGAATGATTCGCCACACGATAGGCATTTCATCGGTAATGTCAATCCGCACTTGAAGCTGAAATTTGCCAAACTCGAGTAATGTGAACATATTGCCCTCACCAGGTCTCACAGCGAGTTCCACAGGGTCTATCTCCATGTACGGCTTCCACTCCGGAGCGTAATAACGGTGAATTGCGCGAAGTGATGGCGGTTCTGGTGTTTGGAAGCTGTAGCACAGCCATTTGCTAACCGCATCCAGTAAATTCCTCCAGAACTCAAGAAGCCTAACGCTGTTCAGAAGACCTATCACAGCTCCAACGAGAATGTCACGGTGCTTGAGCTGGCTGATGTAAGCTGTTCGCATGTCCGTCAGCACCTGATAATATTGTTCAGGCTTGAGTGACTTGACGTACTTCACCAACAAGTCGCACAAAATGTGGCGCATCACGTTATCGTCCAGCGCCGACGCCGCTAGGAGCATTTCCATCCAAGTCTTCGTCGTAACATGTCGAATTGCCAACACGAGACAATAATACAGCATTGTTTCCCTCATAATGAACCACTGGCCCAGCTTGACCGCCTCCATGGCGTTACGCGTATCGATCATCCGCACTTTGAACCGGTAAATGTATTCCACGGCCGTCACCAGAGCCTCAAAAGTGGTGCCTTCAATCTTCACATGGAGAACGTTGTGCTGCTGGTCCTCCCATTGCTTGTCCAGCCTTGCAAGCGCCATGGCCGTCAATCCTTCGTCCTCACTGAACAAGCTCCTGGCACGTCTGGGCTTCTGCACCACGTTCTGTGCACTTGGCAGCTGGTTCTCGTCCCCAGCAATTGCAAGCGCCACCTCCGGGTCCTGTCGCAGCCGTTTCCTTCTTGGAGCTATCACCGGACTGTCCTGCAGTGAGCGAGGGCGTCCTCCAGTGTCCACCGCCTTTTGTCGTCCACAATGGACCGCACAACGCACGTAATCCAATCGCAGAGCGTGTACATCTCTAAGTGGACACTTGGTAGCGTCCTCCGAATTGTCCTCCAGCAGTTGACGCTCCTCCTCGTCCAGTAGTTGCAGTGTGATGGCTCCGTCCTTGGCCAGCGGTGCGTGACGCAGCAGACGCAGCTGCTTATAAAGCCACGGACAGCGCAACTGCAGCACCGAAAGATGCAGCGCCACTGCGCATCCGTCAGCGTGTAGAATGACGTCGGGCGCGTCACTTTCCGAGGGCGAAATGGCCGACGAGTTCTTCTCGGTGGTCGTTTGGGCCTTGGCGCGGGGTTGCTCGGGCTCTGGACGGGTCCTTGGCGGGTCGACAGCCTTGGGGGCACTAGCACTGGCGCTGGGTCTGGGCCCAGCGTCCGCATCCGGGTCCGGGGTGTCGAGCGACAGCACGCGGCGCGCGCTGTCGTCCACGCGGTACATGGCCATGGTGGCCTCTCGGATGCGGAATGAAAAGTGGAAAAGTGACTTGCAAAGAGTATGGACAAGTGCAAGTTTTTTTTACACATGGCTACATTTTTACGATTGGGTTGAACAGGCTGTGATGGTTGGCGCTGCATTTGTTTGCAGCATTCTAAGCACAATAACTGCAATAATTGACTCATTCCTTGATTTGGTACATGTAGCGAGCATTTAGGTGGAAATGCGTCGAGTGAGCCATCCTAGCGGCCTGCAAACATCACAAAAGCATTATTCGTACCAGTTAGATCGCAAACTTGGTATACTACAAAGTACCAGCCCAGAGTCAGCAACGTACGCATCAACTTTCCACAGCGCCGGGATCTTTGGGAACACAATGTGCGAGTCGTAGTTCACAGCGAACGCTTCGTTCCCGACAAATCCAATCGGCTGATTTTGCAGGGACACGCTGGAAGTTTTTCTCTCCGACGCCATCCGCCCAGCGGAAACCTTCACCTGTCAACTTGAACATCTGCGTGATCTCGTACACGTCGCGTGAAGACGACTCGGTCTTGTCGACGCCGACACTCTCACTGCTGCGAACGTGTCCCTCTGCATTCACAAACTCGATCGAGTCCATGTCCAGCTGCAGAATCCGCAGCACACTGCGTGATGTTGTCGATCTTTGCTCGTGACAAATCGCTTGCCACGCCGCTCTCGTAACAGTCGCTCATGCCTCCATGCACACCAACAAACTCGTCCGTTAGAGCCACCTGGCCGTCTCCAATGAGATGTTTCGGGTCAAGCATCAACATGTTCGTCGGTAGGCGTCCCGAGATCTGCAAAAGCTGCGAAGGCACGTGGTGATACCCCGACAGCCGCACAAATGGAGGCGACGGCTTGTTCGTCGAGTGCAAGTCCACCAACAGGTCGCTCCTTGCAAACAACGGCGCCAACTCCTTCGCTCGCTGCTGTTCGTATCCCAATTCAAGTTGCGACTCGGACAGTTCCAGTAGATCCCGTGGGAAGCAGCGATTCAGATCTGCATGAGGTTCGCTGCCTCTCTTGCCAATGCGTTGAGCTCTCGGATTCCCATACACGAGCGTCAACGAGCCTTTCGTGATGCGTGGAGGTTGTTGGCAGTGGACAGCGGGGCAGCACGCAGCAGAGCGAGTCGCAATGCGTCCAGCACCTCCACGCCAATGCGCTCGTTGCCGTGCACTCCACCCACTATTGTCACATTGGGACCAGCACTGGAGCCGGCATTGCCACCTCGAGAGAAGCGGAATACATTTTCGTGAAGACGCGTGAAGGTGTTGAATGCTCGACGCATTTTTCAAACGTGCGGTGAAAAATGCAGAATACAATTTGCAAGACAACTGTGTTGGAAAGATAGCAACTATTTTTTCTGGGAAGCATTTTTCAGGATCGTCAGTTGTTGGAAGATGTCCCGGTACATGCATTTAATGGGCATTCTGCTACTGCTAGCCGCCTTCTCTGTTGTTGTCGACGCTGCAGGAGAAGATCGTGAAGTTCTACGTTCGCACATGTCCACCAAGACGCTGTATGTGCCGCCACCGCCGTCTGAATCAGAAGTTCCGGATACGTGCACCCCCGTGCAGCTCAACTTTGCCATTCGCCATGGTACCAGGAACCCCACAATGAAACACATCACTCAGATCAATACTACACATTCCAGACTATTGGCAGCTCAATCCGAGACGAGCCCTTCGTGGCTGAAGAGCTGGAAGAACCCGTACCCAGAGGAGACAGCAGCGTGGCTTGCAGGTCCAGGAGTCCGTGAACTCATCGACATTGGGCAACGTCTACATGCTCGACTTTCGCCCTTGCCAGTGCATTATGATGCTAACAAATTTGTGTTCGAACACACATGGAAGATCCGAACGCTGCAGAGTGCAGAGGCCTTTGCCTTTGGCTTCTTTGATGGATTACAGCCAGTGTTTTATCACAGTGACCCGATGGGGGATGATGAAGTGCTCCGGTTTTATGATAACTGCCCGGTATTTGAGGAGCGGATTGATAAGAACAAAAGCTCTACCGTTGAACACAGCAAGTATCGTGAGAGTGAACAGATGCACAAGAACCTGGCCAACTTTCGGACGTTGTCGGGGTTTTCGGAGGCCACCCAAACGGATATGGAGGCTGCATACGCCGGTTGCGCGTTTGATGTGGCAGTTGTGAGTGTGTTTGATCAGTGGTGCTCGTTTTTCGATGACGATATGCTACTTTCAATGGATTACTTTCAAGATCTCAAACACTTTTACAGGAAGAGTCATGGTAACGCAATGTCGACTGAGATTGCAGCGCCGCTGCTGCAAGAAATTTTCCGCACAATGAAGCAACGTGTGGATGGAAACACTAACGTTGAAGGACATTTCCGATTTGCTCACGCAGAAACCATCATACCCTTAGCTTCTTTGATGAATATCAGCTACTTTGATCGGCACGCTAGCGATCGCGAGGGGCATTTCCGTGCAGACACACCACTGGATCTTGCCCTCCAGCGAAAGTTCAAAAGCTCCGAGTTGGCCCCATTTGCTGCCAACATTGGGTTTGTTCTTTACGAGTGCGAGGATGGGAGTGGAGGGTCGCAATTCAAAGCGATGGCACTTCTCAACGAGCGTGAAGTGGTTTTTGACGAGTGCGAGGGTGAAGCACTTTGTGCATTTGACGTACTTGAGGACATTTTTCGCCGTTGGATTTACGAGTTTAACTTCCGTGAGCAATGTACCCTAGCATAACAATTCAATGATTTCGTGCTGGAAAGTAGCAAGCGTGCAAATTGCATTTATCGGTTTATCAGTCCTGTATGGATCATGCAAATGCACAGCGAATGCGACCTAGTCCAGTTCATTGACGTCTGTGTGGGCGGGCGGAGGTGGGGGAGGAAGTATCTGAGCATCCTCTTCAGCTTGTCCGGTCTGTTTGGTGGAAGTCAGTGGTGGGGGAGACGGGGGAAGGAGTAAACTCGTTGCGTTTTCACTCGAGTCTACGTCAAGAGGGGGCGTTAGCTGATCTTGAGTGGGGACCTGTATGTCACTTTCTCCGGTGGGGTATGTTACATGTGTGTTGCTCGTCATGGTTGGGTTTTGTAGCGAGGCAATAACCGGAGCTGGAGGTGGCATCGCCATTGCTGGAGGCACCGGAAGAGCATCAACAGCCTTAGCCGGCGCAGCGTCGTTGATATAATCGGCTTTGCTTGGATCGAACCCAGTATACGCCGTTGCATCGTTCGGAGTAATCTCAGCGCTGGTAGCAGAAACTACTGCGGCAGCAGGTTGTACGGTACCGCTTCCTGCTTGGGACACTTGAAAGAATGCGCTGACGAATTGATTTTTGCCGGAAGCGCCGGCAGCTCCCACAGTCGCACATTGATGCAAGACTTCCATGCGCCGTTCGTCAACTAAAATCGCTCCAGCTGATGTAGATGCGTCTTGCTCATTCTGTTGGTTATCTCCCACAAATGCATTGTTTCCGCCAGAATCGTGTTCATCAGGTGCATTGACCACCTCTTCCCAGCGTTTTTCGCGTTCTTGCTGCAAGAAGGCGCACTCTTGGACTGGAACGATCTTCTCGCCGGAAAAGGGGTTAACCTCCTCTTTTGTTTGCTCTTCGCCACCCTCCGGTGTTTCTGCTTTGCGTTTCCGCTCTTCCTCTCCGCGTCGTTTACGTCGGCCTTCGATCATCATCTGCTCGAAGTACAAGAAGTTTTGGTCGTCCCGCTCCTTCTTTTCACGGCGGATTGTGTCCATTTCCACACGTTCGGCTTCTTGTGCTGCTTTCATATCTCCGTTGGACGCCTCCAGCGCCTTCCCCCACGCTTCAACTCGACGTCGTTCATCGTCGAAAACGGGTCGGTCGTCCAGGTACTTGAGCTTACGACAGCGGTACACCATCGTTTTGCGATACTGTTTGATATGCTTGACCACCTCGTTGCCTTGCAAATACAACACCTTGAGATTGGGAAGCTGGGCGAGGATATCGACAACATCAACATCGTTGATGCGGTTGCTCTGAATATCCAGCACTGACAGACTGGGCAGCTCCAAAATGTGAGCCATATCCTTGGCAGTGGTGAGGTAGTTGGATTTGAGGGCTAGACTCGTCAATTGTGTGAGGTGTCCGAGGTTCTCGATGCACGAGATTTGGTTCTGAGAGAGATTGAGCGTGTCCAGTAGTAGTTGCGACTCCAGTCCCTCGATCTTGTGGATCAGGTTTTCGTGCAGGTAGAGCGTGCGAAGTTCCTTCTGGTTCTCCAGTCCTTCAATTCGTGGCAGGCCATTGCCCTCGAGCCATAATACCTTGAGTCCCGTGTACTCTTCCAGGTTCTTGATACTGCGGAAGCCCTTGTAGTGCAGATACAACTTGTCGTTGATGGACGGCGTCACATACAGGTCGTTGTCACGACAGAGTTTCTTCAGCAGTTTCTTTTCCATTTCCATCTTGAGCACGAAATCTTGGGCAGTGAGCTTTGGATCTGCAGTGCTGAAAATGCTCAGCAAGGGACGTTCATGCGCCGCTTCAAGATACATTTGTGTGTAGAACACGAATGTAATGTGCACCACGCAATCGTATCTGTATTTGATCCCATGCGATTTGCACCTCCGGTGTGCGTCAGCTGACCTCATTGCGATCCGCAGCATTGCCCTTGGCCTTGGCGAGGTCGCCCCAGTGCAGCCGCCACATCCCGAGGACGTACCTTGCCAATGCAAATCACGCCACCTCCATCGTCGCATACCTGCTAAAGAGTCATGCAACGTAGAAATATCGGCAACAATATGGCCATGTGTACCTGGCTGCTCCTGCTGCCCCCGCTGTGCATTTTTCAGTGTGCAAGCGAAGCGAAGGCGCTTTGGATCAAGCCTGGTCCGTTCAGGATGGGAAGCAATCGCCGTGACGGACAGCACACAGACGTGTTCAAGAATCACTGGCGCTCAGTATGCTGCGGACTCTTGCTCGCAGCTCCACGACGACGTGGACACCTCAGTGGCGG
>KV742849.1:0-20915 GCA_000468175.2 Phytophthora cryptogea
TACTCCGTCACAATCACAATCGATTGAGCAAGCCTCTTACTGCAGTTCCTCCGTTCCAGTCATGATCACTGCGTCTGTGGGCGTGGACTCGAGTCTGTTGCTGGAGCCTGCGCGTGAGCTGCTCTTCCCGCTGCCGGACGTGACGGCGACGCATCGGCCGCGCTGCTGCCTCACGCTCACCAACTTGTCGCCGCTCAACGACGTCGTCTTCCGCGTACGGACCCGCAACCCGGACGCGTTCACGGTGCGACCGACCCACGGGCTTTTGACGCCAGGAAAGAGCTGCCAAGTGGTCATGACGGCAACTGCGCGGACTTGTGAACGTCTGGGCGCCATGGACCCGCGGGACTTGATGGCCCGCCAGTCGTCCGAACTCTTCGTGGTGCAGAGCGTGGAGAGAGAAGAAGAGGTGCAAGCTATGGAACCACTGGACCCGGACTCCAGCTCGTCGCTCAGAGCATTTTGGAAGAAGATGCCGAGAGACTGCGTCACAGAGAACAAGCTGGTGTGTAGGTTTGCGGGTTCGACCCCGGGCATTCCTCCGCTGGCTGCTGAAGTTACACAGGATGACAGTATGTTTTCGAGAAGTGTGAGCAATTCGAGCATGAGCTCGCAAGAGTATCGGTCCAGTCGCAGTGAAAACAGAAGTTTGAGCATGAGTGCTCGTGAGGGCCGATCCAGTCGCAGTGGAAGCAGCAGTGGAAGCAGCAGCGAGCGTAGCAGACTTAACAGGTCTTTTAGTAACCAGTTCACGCCACCGGACGAGAGGCAAAGGAGTGAACGCCGAAGCCAAAACCAATCATTTGGCAGCGACGCCAGTTTCCACACGACAATTGAGCCTCCAATGATGGACAGAAGGTCGGAGGCAAGGATGTCGGCCTCTTCCAACTGGGCTGCTTCTAGGACTCCAACGACGAGGTTACGAGACAGCGTGCTAACGAGCATAAGCGTGGGCGACAGCTCTGTGAGTGACACGATGCTGTCCGCGCTGACTTCGTTTTCCACGGACACAGCAGCGGGAGAACCGACGCATGAGCTCGGTCCATTGCAATATCACATCCAACCTAGCGACACGCTGTCGTTCAACGTCAAACCCGCGCCGCGCTTCTGGGGCAGTACTTCACTCTTCGTTGTGAATTCCAGCCAGAAAGACTGTCTTGCTTTCAAGGTGCGCACATCGAACCAGTCGGGATATGTGGTAAAGCCCAGTCGAGGGCTTGTGTCCACTACGAATGCACAGGAGGTGATTGTGTCGCTGTGTGCACCGCGCGATGAAAACAGTTTCGATCCCGTCAAGCGCGAGGCAAAGGATGGATTTATGATTGAAGTCGCAAACATTTCGCGAGACAAATTTGAGGCTTTGATGAAGCTAGACGAGCGAAAGCGTATCCGTGAAATTAGCTCTTTGTGGTCCCTCATGCCGCGAAGTGATCGGCAGTCGACAATGCTCTCCGTGGAGCTCAAAATGGGGGGAAGTGACAGCGGAAGTGGCACTCGTGACAGCTCTGACAGTGGAATCTCGGACGCTCGCAGCAATGCTGCAGTTAACCAGCGCTCTCCTGAAAAGCCTCTTCGGCAAAGCTTGCATTCGGTTGTGCAGGGCATGAAACAACTCTCAACCTCCTCGCCTACGGATGGATCTCCTGAGAGCGTTGACGAGGAGAAGCCTGCATCTACGTACCGAAACTCCGACTCGGACGAGTCAGCGTTCACAATTGCTCCAAGTGTCGCCTCCGAGGTTGGCAAGGACGAATCTCGCAGCACTGAGGGCGTAGCCAGCTCGGCTGCAAAGCTGCCGCGAGATTCCGCTGTGATTGTCGTCTCGGCTGATAGGATGGACACCGTCGACTTCTCCAACCCGAAGCTGTCTTTCTTTATTTAGTTGATCCACAACGCTGCAAGCCTCGTGCCTTCGTACGGACACTTCATCTTGAAGACGAAAGACAATCAGCAAAGCACTTGGCTACGTATCAAAAATGTAGATTCGTCAAGTTATGAAGATGTGTTTCTCAAAACCATAGTCTGCTTCTTGTAGAAAAGGTCGGTTACGCAGGTCAAGAGTGGATCACAATGCCCCTGCTCCGCGTGGTCTAGCTGCTAGTCTACTTGCTCACGATGTTCTCCAAGCTCTCGAGAACCTTGACAGTCGAGGACGTACCGAGCATGTTGATGATGCTCGGTGGGATGTAGCCCGCCAGGTCGGCATGTGCCAGGAGCGTCACGACGCAGTATACCTTGCCGTCGTCCTCCTTGAACTCCTCAATGATGTAGCCCGAGACGTAGATGTGGGCACGCACGTAGCCCTCCAGCGGCGCAACGTCCGCCACATTCACAGAGCGCGTGGCGATCACAACACGTCCGTCCTCGAGCGTCGTAGCGTACGTGACCACCACGAACTCGCGGCCGTAGATGGGGAACTGTCCCTTGCTGGTGATCTGACGGAAGGCCAAGTGGTTGGACTCGCCAATGTCACGCAGCGTCACGACGCCCTCCATCATCTCGTCCAGCTCCAGCGTGCGGTTCGGGTCCAGCAGAACCTGCTCGATGACGCGCTTGTCGGCGTCAATGCGGCCGGCGGCACGGAACGGACACCAGTCGCAGTCCTCCACGGCTCCGCGCCAGATCTGCACGTCGTCCGCGTCGTCCACGAGCTCCCACGTCGTGACTTTGTCGTCGCCCGTGTGACGGTCCAGCAGAATTTGGATGTTCTCCTTGCCGTACGCCTCAAAGTCCACGTCGTCGGCTGTGGGGTACGCGGGCTCCTCGGGCTTGACCTGCTCCTCCGTTGCCGGCGTTTCTCCATACCCGAACAGGTAGTTCATAATTACTTGGTGCACTGAAGAGGAAGGGGCTGCTTAGTCTCGGAGGAGGGGGTTTCTCGACTGACTTGGACGGGAGCTGCTCGGCTCGACTTTGCTGCTGGCTGACTGTTTCTGCTGCGGTACAGAGCGAAGCGGCACACTAAGACTGCGATACCTGATCCTGCTATATTTGGTGAATCACCTGTACAAGCAGATTGATTACCACACTACAATTAATGCTTAAGTATCTTTAATACCTGATGATCTTGTATTTATAATTATGCGACATTGAATATGTTATGACAGTCCAGCTTGAGTGATGACGCCACCGAATCGAACAGCGAAGGGTATCAGGTGTGGAGGGCAAAAGCGGCCCAACTATTTTAACCGATTCATCGTTTTTGCAAGGGAATCGTACAACAAAAATAGTCGGTTGTCACATTAGTCGACTTCAGCTTCAGTTGAAGCAACCGATCGCCTTTGCGTCATGCACAGTGACGTCGATCTCGACATGACACCCGAACGGTACGTCTTCACAAGGCAGTAAATACGATGAGAGGTTTACTTCATGCATGGTTGGTAGACAGTGTACCAAGCTATTACCGCTTGATTTTCAGGAGGTTTTCATGCGACGTTGCAGTCTTGGATTCAGGATATTAATACTGGCTTTGAAATTCATGCCTATTATTGCTCTCGTCGCATGCACGTCTATTCTTGCAGTGGCTTGCCCAAATGGCTCGGTTATCCAGCTCACACAGGACCCGAGTTGAATTGCTGTCTGTCGCGTACGAGCACTGAATGTTACTGGCTGCAAGCCTGATCATACCCTTGAGGCCTCAAGAGGCCAATTTGAGCCTCATACGTGCAACGCAATGCCCTTGTTTGGTGTGTAGCTCAAAGACAGCTCTATGCGCGTGTGTGGTGGGGGCAGGAACACCCAAATAGCAGCACAGTGTAGCCACTACAAACATTCCTAGTCAAGTGAGAAGACCCCTACTCCGGTAGGCAACTACGGTGCATCGATTCCAGCTTCACCCTAGCCTAAATCAGCGTGAGCTTAGTAATATAAGCGTCATCCTGACGGCAGCAGTAGCATTGGAGTCCAATGCCGCTGACGAAATGACCTCCGCAACCATTTTAGGTCTCGCCGGTTGTGATTCGTAGCAAATTTACGAGTTCGGATAGTTCATGTACACGTCGTTCGTTCTTCGAGGTTGTTGCGAGTCGCAACTTGCGAGTGCATGTGAGAGGAGGGAGACAAGTCGATCTCGGCCAGGTGGTCAATGCATATGCTCATCGAGGTATCCTGTTGGCTCTCCCGCTCGGTGGGGACCGTAGGGTGCAGCAAACTGCTCGTTATCTGAGGAGTTGGGTATCCGACATTAGGGAAAGTGGTCAGCAAAGCCGAATATCAGGTGCATCTCATTATAGCAAGATCACCGGACGTCAAATGTGCACTTTGCTGGTCGAGCTCGAAATGCGAGCGATGCAACCAGGGAGGTTGGAGAGCACGACGCCCTCGGGGGTGACGAGGCTCCGTTGCGGCTGAAGATGAACGCAGAGTTGCATTGCTGTCGGTAGCGTGACGTGATGCCTCTGGTCTTCAGTTTTCATCAGCTGCAGCTCGGCAGGCGCGCAAGTAACGAGCTTGTCGCGGGCAGTGCCCGTAAAAGCCGGGTGTACTAGCAAAATGTGCCTCTCGTGCAAGTCGCGGCTGAATACGCCACGCGCGAGCTGAACAGACTGCCAGAAACGACTCCTAACTGTAAAAATGATTCAAACGTGATGATCGGTGTAGCTGCCGATCGTCCCGTTCGAATCCTTTCCCAAAGGCAGAGGTTGCTGAGCGATAGCCACAGCGCAAGATCCAGGGTTTGTACACTCGAAAGGCTTACGCCGTTAACTCTGACGACAGTCCGGTCAGCTTCCCTCCAAGTGTAGTTTTACGACGCCAAGTCATGAATGGTAAAACGACATACAAAAAGCCAGCACTGTATCCTCCATTTCAGTGACATCAGTAATACGAACATCGTCGCACCTGGCATAAAGCAGCTGTGCCAAATAGCCCTTTCCTTGTGAAGGTCAGTATCTGCTCTGTCACTATCTAGTCGAATCGATCCAGCTGGGATGCTTCCACATCGCGCAGGGAACGACCACACGTGCAAATGGACTCGACGCTCGCCAGCTGGAGCGCACAAGCTCTTTTGTCTGCAGGTGGCTCCGTCGGTCTGCTGTTGCCGTTGGCATTAGGTGTTCAGCACTTCCCAACTGCCACCCCGCGCGCCTTTCGACCATCGGTTTGGTCCTTCACCTGGTTCGTCCATGAGGAAGTCTATTTCGCTGCCGATCGCACCTCCCGTCAAGCTCCGACGCCGCAAGTCGCTGCAGGAGCAACAAATGAGTCGCTCCTTCTCGTTCACTAAGCGCCGCATTGAGCGGCAGCCGTCGCGCTTGAACTCGATGCAGTCCATGGAGCAGACGCTGCTGGACAACGTTCGTGTCGAGTTCGTTAAAGCTGTGGTGCCTGGTCAGAACAAGCTCGCCAGTCCGCGCTACATCATGCGCATCAGCAACACGGCACTCGACCAGAGCTGGGAGATGGCAAGGACGTTCAAGGAATTCTTCGAGCTCAAGGAAGCGATCGTCAGTGTGCTGGACTACGGGCATTTCTGCTCGTCCAACTGCCCCTATGTGTTCATGTACGCAGCCCATCACTTCCCGCGGAGGCATTTGTTCCGTTCGCGGAGCCCGTCGGTCATCTCCGGACGGCTATCCGAGCTGCAGACTTACTTTTCCACGCTGCTGCGCATGGCCAAGCAGAACCGCAACCTCGAGTGCGGAGTGTCGTCTACCAAGCTGCCGCAGGTTATCTACGATTTTTTGTTCGAGGGCATGGTGTTTGACCGCTCCGACTTCACGAGGCTAAGCGAGCGTCTGTCGTTTAACGGCCGCGACAGCAGCTTTCTCGACAACGACCCGACACAAGATCCGGAGGAGTGCTTCATCTGTCGCAAGACGCTGGTCGGCGATGCCACCGTGTCGATCGTCCCAGCGGCACCAAGCAGCAGTCAAGGACCTTCAAGCTCGAGCAAGAAGAGAGACAAGCACGTGATGGCGGGGCTTACCACGCTGGACTGTGGACATTGCTTCCACGACGAGTGCATCCTCGCGAAACTAAACGAGTCGCTGACGTGCCCACTTTGTATAGCGCAAACCAGTCCGCCTCCGTCCAGGGTCGCTGCTGCCTAGCTAGTAAGCCTAGCATGAAGGCTCTGTCGGCTTGTTCATAAATAAAATGGAAGCTATATTGACGCATTGAAACAAAAGAACATGGTTTCTACAAGTCTTACCACCACCTTGGGGTCACCAGCGCCTGTGGACTCATCTGTCGCCTCAACGCGCATATCGTTTTTCGTCTACATTCCCACCTCGTCTCCACAGGTTGCAATCTTTACAAGATGGCTACACTCAATAAAACCCGTAAGACCAACCTTTTAGAGTAGAATTAGTTTCCTCGACTCTAATTAGCTATATAATGTAGCAAAATAAGATAAATATCACGTAAATTAGCACTATCATCTCCGAATTAGAGAGACACGACTTTTAAAATTGACTTGGGTGTTTGGGTTCTATAAACAATCTCTGGCCGTCATGAAGCGCGGCAACGTCCGCAACCAGGAGGTGCGTCTCCCTCTCCGTCTCCCTCTCCAGCTCCCCCTGCTGACGTCCCAGACACAGTACTTATCTATGGCTTTCTCTACTGCTTCTCGCCTTACAGGTTACGGACGCGCAAGGCCGCCGACGCTTCCACGGAGCCTTCACGGGCGGCTTCTCTGCTGGATACTATAACTCTGTGGGCACTGCGGAAGGATGGACACCGCAGACGTTCTCGTCCTCTCGAGGCAATCGCTCGGCTCCCATTCAGCAGCGCGCTGAGGATTTTATGGACGAGGAGGACGATCCGCTCTTGGGCAAACGACTGGAGACCACGGAACGCTATGACACACTGCAAACAGGAGCCAAACAACGATTGCAACGGCAGCAAAACTCAGATCGGAAGGAAGCTGCAGCTATTCCAGGGTTCTCGCTGCCTGATGACTGGGTTTTGCCGGTGAACGACTCGGTTGGAGCCAAGTTGTTGAAGCAAATGGGGTGGAAAGAAGGCCATGGTATTGGACAACGAGTACGCAGACGCAAATTCCAGGAACACGAGGAGGGAGGGAAGGAGGAACCGAAGCTGTTGATGCCAAGCGCTAGTGGGGAAAAGGCTAAGCTGGGAGAGGAAGAAGAGGTTTACGTACCCGCACGAAAGATGTTTGACGTCCAGAAAGCTTTTCCCAAGCCGAAGCTGGACCGGTATGGCGCGGGGTTCGACCCGTATACGAATGCCCCTGAGTTTGCGTCCTACGTGCTGCAGCAGGAGGAGATAAAGAAAGCGAAAGAGGGTTCTCACCGACAGCTCGTATCGTTTTCTGACGCTCTAAAAGATTCCAACGGCAGCAATCGCGCGACGAGCGGATATGGGTTGAGTGCACTGGAAGAAGATGACGATGTTGATGTTTATGGAACTGTGTCGATGACAGAGTTTGATCGGATAATTGCTCCTTTTGGTGCGAAGAACGATATTAAGAGGCTGGATTCCTCAGCGCAAGAGTCACGCCGGCATGAAAAGACAAGACGCAGCCGAGCTTTGTGCTCAGACGGACGACCCGTACTTCCTGGATTTGAACTTGCGACTGCAAAGGAAAAACCTCCGAAGGTAGTAAACTTGCGCCTTGCTGTGCCGTCAGATTTCAAGGCGTTTCACCGTTTTGACGAGGAAGAAGGACTTGATGATGTGGTGACAACCTTATATCGCAAGCATAATTTCTCCACAGGCACATCCAGCGGCCGCGTGTTGGTAACCGCAAAGCAACGTGGCGTTTTGTTGGGGGATGAAGTGGACACTCAGGTTAGCGCGGAAGTTGATGTTGAAGCGAAGGGTCCGCTTACGAGTGTATTTGATTTGCTTGGTGAGGAGCAGAAAGCGAAGTTATTTAGCGCTGCAGCTCAAGCGAAACAGGGACTTCCTCTTTCCACGGCTACGAACACTGCTGCAGTTGAAAAAATAGTTGCACCAGAAGTTCGACAACCGCTAGTTTGTGGTAGTGGAGGCGATCAGTTTCGAGCTACAATTTCGGCATCAATTGCGAAACGATTTGTTTCGTCGAGATCCGCAATTGACGTTGAAAAAAGTGAACCTATTCCTCGTCAAGAGGTCCAAGTTAAGCTGTCACGCAGGTCGCAGTGTTTGTGGGTCCCTAAATCTCTGCTTTGTAAACGATTTCACGCAAAGTGTGCCGGGCCAACGGAAGACGGCGGGAAAGATAACGATAAAGACCGGAAGCGTGACTTGTTCGACAAGGAGCTCGTTCCCCATCTTGTCGAATTTGCAGCAGGTCGGGCTGCTCTTCAGAAACCAGTGGAGAAGGCGCATGATGTTATAAACTCGAGAATGGTAGCTGAAAATGCGCAAGCTGAAGACAAGGACCTCCCACCGTTGCTTGCCGTGAAAAAGACTTCGACTAGTCTGCTCAAATCGATTTTCGAGCCATCGGATGAGTCTGAACTGAGTGAGTACGATAGCGAAGATGAAGATGATGACGATGATAAGCAAGACTGCACGGCTCACGAAAAGCAAGAGCTTTTTCCTACGGAAAAGCAGTTTTCGATTCGTGATTCATCGAGTTCTAAACAGCCAGCGCAAGAACGTCAGTATCGCCAGCGCGACGAGAGCAATGAATCAGATTCGTCGGAGGATGAGGTCAGTGCTCTCTCCTCTAAGGTTATCGTTACGCCTGGCATTAACCAAGGTGACCGAGGTTTCAAACGGCTACGTGAAGACGATGACGCTGGCAATCGAGATGCCAGACTGGAAGAAAAAGATGAGAAGCGGAGGCACAAGAAACTCAAGAAGCATCACAAACATCGCGACAAGGAGAAGAAGGCGAAGAAGGGCAAGAAAGATCGGAAGTCGCACAAACATCGTTCGCGTTCAAGGCGAAGTAGAAGTCGTAGTGCAGGTCGCCGTGTAGATCGAAGCTCGGATAGTCGTCGCAGCGATAGCAGACGGCACAAAGATTGAAAGTGAAGGTTGTGAAGCACTGACAACACCATTATTTAGCGTCGATCTTTTTCATGATGACAGGCATCACAAAAAACTCCAATACGAAACCATTTGTATCTCTATGTAAACAGAATCGATTGAAGCTCAAAACAATGCAAAAACTAATCAATACACGACGGAGGCTCCATCTGCACTGGTCCCTCTATCGAGTCAAGCGCCGTTGCTTGGCACTCTAAGCGCATGCGTCTTCGTAATCCTGGCCTACTTCCGCTTTACGCAGCCGCTTTTAATTTAGTCGAAGGTCTTCTTGGAGCCCTGGAAGTTTTGGATGGTTGACGCCTGGCGTCTAGGGGGGCCATCACCACGGCCACCACGACCGCCGCCACGGCCACCAAAGCCGCGGCCTCCGCCACGGCCACCTCCGCGACCACCGAATCCGCGACCGCCGCCACGGCCTCCGAATCCACGGCCTCCTCCACGACCACCGTCAAAGCCACCACGGCCACCGCGGCCGCCGCCACGTCCACCGAAGCCACCACGGCCACCGCCGCTGTGCTGCTCGCGGCTCTTGGCGTAGTTCACACGGATGGCACGGCCGTTGACGTACTCGCCAGCAAGCTTGACGGCCTCATCGACAGCCTCCGTGGTCTCAAAGTCAACGTGACCGAAACCGCGGAACTCGCCGGTCTCACGGTCCGTAGCCAGACGGCAGCTGATGATCTCACCACACTCGCCGAAAGTCTCACGAATGGTGTTCTCATCCACATCCCACGACAGGTTACCAATGAACACGCTCGTGCAGCCCTCCGGCTTCTCGTCGAACATGTTCTTCTTCTCAGCAGTGCGGATCTTCATCCAACGACCACCGAAGTCCTGGCCATCCATGGCAATAGCAGCCTCAGCCGCCTCCGGGGTAGCGAACGTCACGAAAGCAGTACCCGACGAACGGCCGTTCTGCATAGGGATACGAGCGGCAGTAACCTCACCGCATCCAGAAAAGTGTTCCTTCACCTCCTCCTCGGTGGCGGACCACGGCAAACCAGCAATGAAAATCTCCAGAGTCTTCTGCGGGTTGGCGACAGCGGCAGCCTCGCCGTCCTCCTGCTTGTGGACCTTGTTGGACTTCTCACCAGCGTCCGAGTTTTTACGCTTCTTAGACACAATAGGGGTCTCCTCCTCGTCCGAAGACGAGTCCGAGTCGCTCGACGACGAAGACTCCTCCTTCTTGGCAACCGTCTTCTTGGCAACAGGCTTCTCAGCCTCCTCCTCATCCGACGAAGAGTCGGAGCTCGAGTCCGAGCTCTCCTTCTTAGCGGCAACCTTCTTAGCAGGGGCAGCCTTCTTGGGCTCCTCCTCCTCATCCGAAGAAGAGTCCGAGCTCGAGTCGGAGCTCTCCTTCTTAGCGGCAACCTTTTTGACCGGGGCAGCCTTCTTGGGCGCCTCCTCCTCGTCCGACGACGAGTCCGAGCTCGAGTCCGAGCTCTCCTTCTTGGCAACGACCTTCTTGGCAGCGACCTTCTTGGCAGCGACCTTCTTGGCCACCACCTTCTTCGGGGCTTCCTCCTCGTCCGAGCTCGAGTCCGAAGACGAGCTGTCCGAGTCCACAGACTTCTTGGGTGCGGCCTTCTTGGCCACCACCACCTTCTTCTGCGGCGCCTCGTCGCTGCTCGAGTCCGAGGACGAGCTGTCACTGCTGGACGCAGGCTTCACGGCAACGGGGGCTTTCACCTTCTTGGCCATCGTGTCTTTCTTTGTCTGTCGGGGTCTGGCGCTGTTGAGCGATTGGCAAATGACCAGCGAGACACCCAGCGCAACACTCCGTTCGGTGGCTGCCAGGCACTTTGATACCTTCAAGCGTCAGCCCCAAACTTTGGTTGGCTACCGCGCTGCAGGGTACAGTGTACCGCTCCTCTGTGCGCCACACGAAATGTGTGGCGCACCTGAAGCCAGTTCGAGGTTTTGACTGCGCTTCTCGAGGTTTTATGTGAGACGTGTGTGGCCCCCCACATAACCACCACACAGTCTTTCTTTCGAAATCCCGCGCGCGAATACCGGTAGGAAGTAAATCCTCCGACAAGATGGTGGCAAGTGGGAGCGACGAGAACGCGCCCGCGACGGACGTGGAGGTGGCGGTGGCCGTAGAGAACGCGACCAAGTTGGAGCACGAGCCGTCGGTGGGCGACAAGCGCCGCGCGGACGACTTGGACCATCTGGTGCCCGACGTTGACGCCGTTCCGGAGACCGCTGCCATTCCGGAAGACGCCGTGGCTGCGCACGACGACCAAGCGACGCAGGACGATGATCTCCATGACGTCGTGGCCAAGATCAAGGAGGCTGCAGCTGCTGACGTGACGTTCGACGCTGCTGCGGCTGCTGCGGCTGTGGTGCCGCCCCCTGACGAGCACTTGAAGACGGACTCGTCTACGCCTGTGCAGGACGCGGTCGCGGCGGCTGCTGCTGCTGCTGGCGTTGGCGTAGATCCGAACGGAGCTGCCAACGTCAAGTTTGACAGCAAACGCATGGCGCGCGTGTCCTTCAACTCGTGGTTCGACTTCGACTCGTATTTTGAATTGTACATGCAGGAGACGTTCCAGCCCTTCCGCATGCGCTCGTCCTGCAGTGTTGAGGCCTACCGCCGCAATCAGCAGAAGGTCATGCTCAACAACAAGAGCTCGCGTGGACGCCGCGCCGAGTTCCCGGATGAAGCCATCCACCACCACCGGATATACATGTGCACGCACGCCATGAAGGCGCGCTGCCGAGGCGCCAACACGCGCCCCGGGCAAAAGTACCGGGGCATCGGCTGCATGGCCAAGATTAACGTGAAGATCACCCCGGCGGACAACCCGTCCAAGTACATGGTGATCGTCACGGACCAGGTACGGCGCCGCTGATTTTGCTTCATGATTTATTGCTTGATCTGATTTGGTACTTACGACGTTTGTTGGCATTCTTGCTACAGGTTGTGTCGCACAACCACCCGGTGAGCCGCGAGATTTATGAGGCGTACCCGGACGTGCTGCTCAAGATGATGCGGCGCAGCCAGCTGTCCCAGTCGATGCTGGGCCACCCGCCCCCGCCCAAGTTCGAGACGCCCCAGCAGACGCAAAAGTACGAGCGCGCCATGAACACGTTCCAGTCGATCGCCGAGACTATGGCTCGGTTGGGCGACGACGACTACGAGCAGCAGCTCGGGCAGCTGCAGCGGCTCTACACTCCCGCCACGGAGCAAGACCAAACGGTCTGAGTTTGACGTCGCGAGCGAGGCGAACAGTGGCTTTATACCAATACGCGATGAGAAGAGGCTGCCAGCGAGACCCGTTTTTTGCTCTAGCTGTGTAGCAACGTTCATGTCCAGCATTTTCATACGCTAATGCATCGTTGTCACCTCCTGCTTGCCTTCACCAAAACGTACTGATGCCGTCTTCCGTGTACTGATTTAAGATCACCTTAATACAATACACTCCTAATTTCGTGTACAAGTGGTGTATCAATTTAGTAGGGGGAACTGAGAACAACATCTGCATCGTCGACTCGTAACCTGCAGCGACGTTGGCAGCCATGGCGAGCAGCGGCGTGGACGTGGCGCTGGCGCCCAACTCGAGTGTGATCCTGGAGCCGGCGGACTCGCTGTCCTTTCACCTGCAGCCGCAGACGGCGCCCCAGGCGGTGCTGACGATCCGCAACGTGGCAGACGACCGGCAGATCGCCTTCAAGGTCAAGACGACGCGGCCGCTGCGCTACCTGGTGCGGCCCAACCAGGGGCTTCTAGGGCCTAATGGCTCGGCCTCCATTATGGTGATTCTGCAGCAAAAGGACTGCGATGAGCTGCTGCGCCTGGACCCAGCCGAGCGCCAACTGGCCAACGACAAGTTCCTAGTGCAGAGCATCTACGTGGACGACAGTTTCTACGAGCTGGTCAAGACCAAGTCCACCAAGGAGATGGCGGACGAGCTCACCAACATGTGGGCGCGCACGGACAAGCGTGCGCTGTCCAACAAGAAGCTGCGCTGCCGCTTTGTGCAGGACAGCGAGGAGCTGGGGAGGCCGCCGTCGCCGCCCAGTCCGCAGCGCGCGCCGTCGGCCAACGCGTCGCCCGCCAAGACGGCGGCCACGTCGGACACGAGATTCCAGAGTAGACAGAGTGACGAGGCCAGGGAGGAGGTGGCCACGCCCGCGCAATTGTCGTCGGCACTGCTGCAGGACGACAAGCCACAGGCGCCCAAAGTGGCGGAGAACAGGGAAGGAGGCAAGGAAGCGATCCAGGAAGTGGCGGCGCTGCGGAAGAAATACGACGAGGTAGGCAAAGCTGTGGGTGGGTGCTGGGGTGACGAATAGGACTAATTGCTTGCTTGGTGTTGTGTAGTTGGTGGCGTTCACAGTGCAGCTTACGGCCCAGCGCGACGTGCTGATGAGCGATCTCGACAAGACTCGGCAGCTGTTGCAGAAGGCGAGCACGGACGCACAGCGAGTGAAGAAACTGTCGGAGGAGTCCTCGACCCTGCGCCATCGGAAAAACAATGGCAACGGCGCATCTGGTGCAGAGGACTCGCAGGCGATCACAGGCAAGGGGCCCAAGGATCAAGGGGTACGTCCACCTTACTTTGAAGTTATACGTTTTGATGTATCTGACAGTTTTTTATTCTTCGTATCCTTTTGGCAGGCGTTTGGACCCTTGCATCTGCTCGTGTGCGCGATTATTTTCTTTTTGGTTGGGCGCTACTACTAAGATTGTGCTTCTCGGGCGGCTGGAAAGGGAATGGAAGCATTAGAGCTTTCTGTCGAGCTGCGTGAAGGCGCCGACTCGTGTTTACACGTGTGGAACTAGGCTCGTGGCACAGAAATCTTGGTTTGCTGGAGGTAGAAAACAATCACGTAAGCAGGAATAGTAGACCGATTGGTACAGGAAGCCAAAGAAAATGAATATGCCAACATCCACGCAAGACGCTTCGTTCCTTCAGGACTTCGGTCAAACATATAAGTATACTTTAAAGTATACGTTGCTGGGGAGAACTTGATGGTGCATTTGATAGCAGACAGACCACAAGTTATTCGTACAACGCCCTCTTCTTGACTGTCTAGCTCTGCCGGAATTACATCGGTGATGTTGCTCTTTTAAGTCGTTTGTGCTGACGTTGACTAGTTGAGAATTGCAGTGACGCTCATTTTGCGCTTGCCTTCCATGTTTAGCGGTGCGCAGGCCTTGCGCTTGGCGCTTCGAGTGCGGCAACTATCAGCAGCACTATCAGCAGCGCTGTCACCGCCATCGCTACTGATTCCCGACGTGTGCAAACCAGCACTGTCTTTCATAGAAAGCATCGCGATCGCTGCGGCATCACTGTCCGACTGGGTGCCAGCAGGAGCAACGCGCACGGGCAATGGAGGCAAAATAATCTTTTCTTCCTGAGGACGACCAGCAAAGCGGAGTGGCGGCACCTCAGCATCGTCGTCAGGGAAACTTGCATCGTCCGGGTTGTCCTCGTACTCTCCGTCACCGTCATACGCGCTTTCAATCTTTCGCAGTTGTCGCACATCGTCGCGAAGGGCGTTTACCCGTACAAGTGTTACTGAATCTTCCGATCGTGGTGAAGCTTCATCCACTGCGCTTCTATACCTGCGTCCGTCGTGGCGGTTTCCACTAGCACCTGGTGGAGTATGGCTTGGAGAGTGACTGGACGAGTTGTTGTTGCTCGGAGAAGCTCCGTCGGCACCAGCACCGCCAGAGGCTGGTCCTGAGCTACCAGGTGCATCAGCTGAAGGTGAGGATGATGAGCTACCGCCGCCACCGCTGCGTCGAGAAGATGACTTTTGCGCATCGTGCTGCTCGATACTCGAGCCCGTTGCCTGCATGAAGATGTGCTCTAGGCGGTCGATCATTTGCAGTAGCGGTTCATACGTCGCGAACGGCTGCTTCATCAGAATCGTGTGCATGAATTTGTTGCGTGTAGCATATCCCGTCCACTTGTCGTGCTTCTTCAAAATCTGTGCAGCAAGCATCACAAGGAAACCACGAGTGAGTCAACCACTTCAACAACGTAGTGCATACGGAAATGCTGCCAGGGGACGAACCGCCTGACTGACCAGCGGCCAAAATGGTTAGAATCCGACCTTGGAAATGCCGCAAAAGTTCATCACGGCGAAGTTTTCCAGCAGTAGCAGCTCCTTGTACAGCGCAACGCAGTTCTTCATTAGCGCCGTCTTGGCGTCTTCGTCTTCTGGGTTCGTCTGGACGACATACCACGAAAAAGGCGGTCGAGAGTTAGACCTCCCAGCTGATGTTTATCACAAAGTATTGCCAGCCTCCATCAACAGAAACTACAATATCGTTCAAGAAAACTACCTTCAGCTGCTGGAAACTGGCGTCAATGGCCGCCACTTGACTCGTATGCTTGGCCTGCTCCTTGATGAAGAAGTCGGCAATCTTCTTGATCTCCACGCGCAACGTTCGGAAGAAGTTCATTTCATCCTGCGACTGACCTGCTCCACCCGAAAAGAATCAGTAATCAGTGCAATACCCGACTCATACTTGCAGCAACAAACTCACGGATGCTGTCGTTGTCCTCCTTGGCGGACGGTTTGATCTTGATTTTCACGAGTTTGTCGCCCTGCAGCTTCTCCTCCTTCTTGATCTGCGCGCAGTCCTTGATGATCTTCTTGAGCAGCTTGTAGTCGGCCCAGTACGGCTCCCACGCCGTGGGCGACATCTGCGTCGATTGCTGCAGCACTTTGCCGAACTTCATGGTGCTTCTCGGTTTCTGGTTTCCGACCTCTTGCTCCTTCCAGCGAACGCGGTCTGAGCACACAAAGCAGCTGATAACCAGTCAGAGAGGGCCGTCCAGACAGCGAGCGTCCTCGGCTGCAGAGCGCGGTGGAGCAGGCAACTGGCGGCGAGATTCGATGCAGAAACGAGGAGGAACCACCTGGTCGAATCTTTTCGGCCGCGCACAGCAGCAGGAGGGGCTCGAATCTCGTCCACAAGCGAGGATTGCACTCTCCCTCCGCTCCCCTCCCCCCCCCTCCACCGCCTTCAAGCGCATCAAAACGAAGCTTACCTTAACACTATGCTAGTCGCAAAGTTGCTATGTATGGCCTCGATCGGTTATTGTCTTGTGCTGCAAAGCCAACGAGGTCGCCCACACCTATCCCGCAAGCGAAAAGCGAAAAACAAAATGCTGAAAAAGCTGCACTACGTCATGAAACTAGGATACAGCATGCAGGATGACGGCATGGGCTTAAGATGGTTATGTTGAGTTTGTATGGAATACCGGTTTGAGACGCACTTCCAAATGGCATGTTCAAGTACAAATCGGAGCACACCGAGTTTGGCGGACAGCCAGTTCGCACGGATTTCGGCGTGCGGCCGAGTGCGTGGCCGTCGTCGTTGAGATTCACGCTGCAATTATACACGTGTATGTTCGGCCGATGCAGGCTATTAGATCTCTTCGGAGTGTCCTGGTGCGGGACTTGACAAGCGAAGGATACGAACGCTGATGGCACCGGTATACCGGTATCATTTGACTCACAGCAAAAGGCATGCGACGGGACTCGCCTCTTCTTTCCCCGCCACGGCTCGAGATTTGAATTCACCTGCGCGACGAACGACGTCCAGCCAATTCGGACGGCCACCAGCGACTGCCATGGCGTGGATTTCCAATTGCAGCGTGCCGAGCGCTTCGGTATTCGATGTGCGGCACGCAGTGACACCAAAGTGCAGGTGCACCAAGCACTCACGCGGGCCAGTCAATTTTGCGCAATCGTGGCACGCACCTTCTGCTGCTACTTCAACAGGGTCAAGTTGCCCTCATAGACCAAGAGCTGCTGTTATTGCAATGCAAGTAAGAAATGTCTAGTTAGCTTAGCTCTAGTCGATGTGGTATTCACGGCCGAGGATTGCAAGACGGTGTGCTGTCTTCTTCGACGTGGTGCCGATCGGAAATCGCTTTGAAATGAGGTTTTGGGAGAATCTTGGTTGCCTCGGCATTCATCAGCGGCTGCAGTAGAGTGGGTCAGACTTCCTGAAAGATTGGGACTGCTCTTGGCTCTCAATGCAACTTGACCGCCATGCCTTCGCTTGGCGGGGAACTCTACGTGATCTATGACATCCTTACCGCGAAGCTCTCAGGCAACAAGTTCGAATCCCCGGCTCAAACCATAGCTATGCACCGCCGTCCATGCAGCAGCGTCTACAACGCCTCGACAATTTCACCAGAGGTAGACGGCATACTCGATGATGTGGTAGACCAAGGGTGGCGACAGGTATCGCCACCGAACGGGCGGTTCGTCCGCTACGAACGATCCCGTCAAGGCTGCAAGCATCCGCCATAATTGCGGCATTGCCTCCTTCTTCCAGCTCATGATCGGTGACGAGGATGAGAGTCCACCGCTTCTATACACGTCTCGCTCTTGTCGACGCAACGCCAACGTGTTCGCATACACCACGAGACGGCACTTTTCGCGCTCTACCAGTGGGAAGTGCCGATGCAATGTCGGACTCCAAACCACAGCCCAGTGAGGGGCCAGCATCTGCCGCACGTCCGCGCGAATCCAAGACGCCGCCTCCACTTCCTGCCAGAGCTCGTTCGCTACCATCGCCACCAATCCACAAGCAAGAGTCAGCATTTCCACAGTTCCGTGATGCACAACAACGTACAGATCGTAGCACGAGACGCTCCGTGACTCAGTAGCAGTGCGACCAACGTGTTGTTCTTGCGCGTAAGCGCTAGCGTCAATGCCGACGACCCAGTTCTAACATCACACACAAAGTCAATCCTGATGTCAAATGCAGCCCCAATACTTTAAATCAGTACATGTTCATAATTACATGGAGGTGGCGTTCAAGTCAATGGTTTCCTCCTGCAGAAGCCGTCGCACAATACCCAAGCGACTGTGTGCCACCGCGTAGAGCAGCGCCGTCCAGCCTTCGCCCATCGTCATGTTCACGTCGTCTGTTGCTCCAGTCGAGAGCCACTCGTCCACTGCATCGAGATCTCCATCCGCTGCTGCATCCAGGAACGCGCGCTGCTGGAGGCGGCGGTCTGGGTCGTCATCGCATTGCAGCATTGCGAATGCGTCACTAAGTCGAGGTGTTGAGGCGTCACTAATAGACTAGCAACTTCAACTTGGACCGAATAGATGGCTACATATTGAACCGAATGGATGGCTACATACATGTTGGGATCCACGTTTCTCTATTGCTTTTATTGATGCCGATCTTCTAGCGATTGGAGCGCGGTCCCTGTGCACGGCCTAGGATAGTAGGGCTGTCGACACCTTCTTCTTCCTCACGGAGCTCATCTGCGTCTTCTTCTCCGCTCGAGCCGATGGTGAATTTCGGGGACGGACCTTTTCGGGCAGCTCGGGGTCGAGGAGACAACGGACTTCTTGGAGGAGACGCAGGTGACGGGTTTTCGCTTTCGATAATGTCCACAATTGTCTGCATTTGTGCACGGGATGTTTCGGCCGCGTCGGGGATACGAGACCAAGCACGCGTGCGCCACTTCGTCCAGACCATGACGGCAAGCGCAACGCCTACCAGCGAGATGAGAATGACTTCCGCGATAAAGGCACCAAAAGCTGGGCTTGACCGTCTTGTCACGACGGAGGTGGATGAGCTGGTACCAACTTCCGGGGCGCCGACTGTGTCTGCCAGTGCTGTTGCTGTTGCGTTCGACTCAATTGATGAGTTGCTTGAGCTGATGGCAGAAGTGTTCACCAATAGTGGCGATTCAGACGTTTGTGAACCGGTAGGAATTTCGGGTGGTGGCTGCTCGGCATTAGCTGTAGCAATCGGTGCCGCGGTGCTACTGTTGGTATAACCTTTTCCTGTGATTGGCGCGAAGTTAGGTATTAATTGGTATCGCACTGCTACCATAATAACGTACCGCAGTCAGACTCGGCAAAGCCAATGCGCTTGTTCTCCACATCAAAGATCACGTCGAAGCCAACCATGGTACTTGCGCCGAGAACTGTCCATGATAAAGCCTTTGTTAGACAGTGTTTCCCTTGCAAATTCAAGATATAATCTTACCGCCACCGCTGCGTTCAGAAAAGTGAAAATTGCCATAGTATGATCCATCGTCGTCTGACAATGTGAGGTATTGTGACGCTGGAACATCGAGCTGAACGTCGTCGGTGCCATCTCCCTTCATTCCAGACAGTATTATGGAAATTATTGGGAGGGCTGCTAACTCGTCGGGAGTAAGCTTCATACGTTTACTGCTGTACGCTCGACCTCCTGCTGCTGTTTTGAAAGCATCCATGAAGTTGCGTTGTCCTTTTGCGTCGAAGAATGTGTCGGTTGTGCCACTGTCAACAATTACTCCTCTTCCTGAATTAATTGTCCCGGGGTCCATTCCAAGCGATACTCCATTCACTTGGATATCTTTTACGTGAACAGGATAATATGCTGAGTTGTCGTTCAGCAATGGTGTGTAGCCTACATTGCTTGTGTGGTGGCTGTAGTCAACTCCTCCAAAGACAAGCTCGCCTCCATCTCCCGCAAAGCACAACGTAAACAGATTCTGCGTGACTCGGCCAGCATTCAGCATGTAGGACATGACGGTCGAGCGATGGCGACCAAGACCCATGATGCCGTTCTCCTTTTGAGTGATGAAGAGGCCAGTCTCCTTCGTTTGACAACCCACTGGGAACCGAAACCCAAACGTCTTCAGCACGCCTTCCATCTCGTCGCTTTTGGAGGAGAATCCTCCCACCCACACGAGCTCGTCCACCATTACGGCCTGCCACATACTGCCTTCCATGTAGCTCTGTCCAACGTACATATTAGAAACAATCCCGACATCAATTTACCAACACAGGCCACGCATCAATACCTGGGATATGATGCATCGGTCTGCTTCACACGATCGACAGGAATCAAATTCATGACACGCCACGTACTTGGCCGTCGTCGACTTGGAGACATCAAACAGCGGGTCCGTGTGGGTCCCACAGCCGTCACAAGTGCTGCACGGCAACGCCGTCAAGTGGCTCCCTGTGTCCACAATCACGGACGCCCGTTGCGCTGGAATGCCCAAGTAAATCTCAGCATAATGCGTGCTGCAAAGCACAACTCAGGTCAATTCCAAAGTCTTCACCCCTCTCACACGCAATTCCTACTCACCCGTAACCTACACCCAATGGAGCTTCACTCAAAGCTAACGTCCCCAATGCAAAGTCTCCGTCTTTCTTCCCAGTCGCCTCCTGCGTTCGCCTTCGCACTCGCTCCTGTTGCGTCGCCAGTCGATGGGACAGTTCTGTACTCTGCTGCTGCAGCTTGTGCAGCTGAATTTTCAGGAAATTCTGCTCGCCAGCAGCTAGAGGAGACGCGCGAGAGCACACAGCAACTGCGAGGGCAACCAGAGACGCTCGCCAGCGAGTGCCAGCAGCTCCGCTTCGAGCCGCCATCGTCAATCCACGAGTGAGGTCGTTATGCATAGCGGGCGTATTTATAGCCAATGAAAACGGATAGGTCTAGGTGAAAGTCCCACTTCAACTACGGCAACAACAGCTTTGAGTGAGGTGATCATGCTGGTTTTCAATGAAAACTTCAGGTTTATTGACTGCTGGTCACGATAGGGAGGAGGTATGAAAGCTATTGTAGCTGTGTTTTTCTCTCTCGTCGGTCTGACTTACATGGCAGCGTAGTCCGTCACCAACCCGCCACCACCGGTATCACTGAGGTCGGTGAACAGGTTCGCCTCTTTCTGGCGAGCAAGAGCCTTCTGTCGGAAAAGTACAGCGCCAACGACAATCGCCACGAACACAGCGCACCCAAAAACGATTCCTGCGATCGCACCTGCACTCAGTGAAGCTCCGGCTCCACTGGTTGTAGTGGTTGGCGTTGCAGAGGCACTCGTTCCGCCGGTGTTGGCAGAAGTGTCAGGCGCTGCGGTGCCGGACGTGCCCGTGTTGGCATTGGTCGTGACTCCTGTGGTTGTTCCACCTGAAGTGGTGATCGCTCCGGTTGTAGTTCCTCCAGAAGTTGTTGTTCCTCCTGACGTGGTGGT